>WSYH01002932.1:0-58803 GCA_036426205.1 Ascaphus truei
CCCCGCACACACTGACACCCCCAATCACTGTGACACTTCCCCGTGCATACCCTGACACCCCTAATCACTGTGACACTTCCCCGTGCACACACTGAAACCCCCAATCACTGTGACACTTCCCCGCGCACACCCTGACACCCCCAATCACTGTGACACTTACCCGCGCACACACTGACACCCCCAATCACTGTGACACTTACCCGCGCACACACTGACACCCCAATCACTGTGACACTTCCCCGTGCACACCCTGACACCCCTAATCACTGTGACACTTCCTCGTGCACACCCTGACACCCCCAATCACTGTGACACTTCCCCGCGCACACACTGACAACCCCAATCTCACATTGTGACCCTTCCGCGAACACCAATGACCCCCCCAATCACTGTGAACTTCCCCGGCCCACGAAAACCCCCAATCACTGTGAAACTCTCCGGCGACACCCCTGACACCCCCCATCCTGTGACACTTCCCCGCACACACTGACACCCCCAATCACGGTGACTCTTCCCCGCATCACACTGACCTACCCCCAACACTGTCGACACTTCCCGCCACAACACACCTGACAACCAAACCCAATCACGGGACAATGTTTTTAACCACACACCAAGCCACACACTGAAACCCAATCACTGTCGACACTTCCCCGCGCACCACATGACACCCAACTCACTGTGACACTTCCCGCGCACACACTGACACCCAATCACTCGTGACACTTCCCCGCCATGACACCACCAATCACTGTGATCACCTCACGCACACATGACACCCCCAAGTCACCTGGACACTTCCCAGCGCACCACTGTGACCACCCCCACATCACTGTGAACACTTCCCCGCCACACACTGACCACCCCAAAGGTCCACTGTACAACTTCCCAGCAGCCACGATCACCCCCAATCACTGTGACCACTTCCCCGCGCACACCCTGGACAAACCTAATCACTGGGAACACTTCCCCCGGCTACACCCGACATCCCAATGACTGTGACCACCTCCCCGCACACACCCTGACCCATACATCACTGTGACAACCTCCCCGCCACCACACACCTGACACCCCAATCACTGTTGACACTTCCCGCACACACTGGAACCACCCCAATATACCCAGTGAAACTTCCCAACCTGCGAACACCATTTGATCCACCCGAATCACTGCGACACTTCCAGTGCACACCCTGACAACCCCACAATAAGGTGGAACGTCCCCCCTCGCACACCACTGTGTAACCCCCAATACACTGTGACACTCCCGCCACACCACCTGACACCCCAATCACTTGACACTTTCCCCGCAACACTGACACCCCCAAATCAATTGACCCACTTCCCCGCCACACACACCTGACACCCCACAATCACATGTGACACTTCCCCACACACACTGACACCCCAAAGAATCACTGTGACACTTCCCGCAAACCCAACACTGACCCCCCACAATCACTTTGACACTCCCAGCGCACCACCCTGACAAACCCCCATCACTAGTGACACTTCCCCGCACACGCTGACACCCCCAATCACTGTGACCACTTCCCCGTGCACACTGACACTCCCAATCACGGTGCACTTCCCGCCCACCAGCCTGAACCACCCCCAATCCTGTTGACACTTACCCGCGCAACACCCCTGACACATCCAATCACTGTGACACTTCCCCGCACACACTTGACACCCCAATCACTGTGAACTCCCAGCGAACACTGACACCCCCAATCACGGTGACACTTCACCACACACATACACACCCAAATCAATGTGACACTCCCCAACGGCACACAAACGGACACCCCCAATCACTGTGACACTTCCACACACACTGACCCCCAATCCACTGTGACACTTCCCCGCGCACACACCCGAACCCCCAATCATGTGACACTTCCCCACGCACACACTGACAACCCCCCACACTACAACTGCTGAAATCCCCTTACCCACGCACCCACAAAAAAATGAACCCCCATAAAAACACCACCCCCCCAACAGAAAGCGGGGCGACAACATCCCTGCCGCCAAAACCACACCATCGCACCCCTGAAAACCCACAACCCCACCCCCGACCCCCCCAGAAGCGCTGCAAACGGCAACCCGTCAGAACCCCACACCAACGGACCCCACCAAAACACCCCCCCTCCCAATCACCCCCCGCCCTCTCGCGGACACTGCCCAAAGAACAACAGAGAAAAGACCAACACACATACCAATTCGTGACCACAAGAACCCCCCCCCCCCCCAGCGCACCACCCCATGACCCCCCCAAACTTCCCCCACCAGTGAAACTAACCCGCACACACCAATGACCAACCCCAAATCCCACACACGTGACCTTACCCGCGAACCACACCCCACTGACAACCTTCCCCAACCCTCAAACCGTGACACTTCCCCTCGCCAAACAAACTGACCCCCCACAACTTCCCCCCACCCGTGCACCCACTTACCGCCCACCACGACTCCCCCCCAATCACTGTGAAACTTACCCGCCCACAACCCCAACGACCCCCCCAGCCCCAATCCACGTGACCACCCATTCCCCCTGCGCCAAATAATGACACCACCCCAATCCACAGTGACACTCACCCGCCCACAAACCCAACCACACCCTGGCAATCACAAGCTGACAATTCCCTGCCCACACCCACACTGACCACCCCAATCACGGCTGACACCCTTGACCCCCCACACCACCCCTGACATGCCCCAATCACCTGTGGACACTTCCCAGCTCACCACACTGTTCTCCCCCCCACATGACTGTGACCTTACTTCCCTACGCACCACACCCTGAAACCCCCAATCACTGTGACACTCGCACCCGACACCACACAACTGAACCCCAAATCACTGTGACCACTTGTCCACACCACACATTTTCACTGAAACACCAAATCACCTGTGACACCCATCCCCTACCCCCGAGCACCACTGACACCAACATAATCACTTGACACTTCCCCACGCACCTGACACCCCAATCACATGTGACATTCCCCGCACACAACTGACACCCACCAATCACCTGTGATATGTCCCCAGCTACCACTGACACCCCCCAATCACCCCCCTCGTGACACTTCCCTGCACACACCCAGGCACCACCCCCCCCCCCCAAATCACTGGGGACCAATTCCCCGCCCACACACACTGACACCCCACCACCATAGAATGTGACACTTCCCCCCGCACCACTGACACCCCCCCAAATCACTGTCGACATTCCCCGCACACACCCTGAAACCCCAATCACTGTGACACTTCCACGCACACACACTGACACCCACCAAATCACTTTACGACACTCTCCCAACACACCCACTGACAACACCCACAAATCACTGTGGACAAATTCCACCGCCACACAAGTTGCACACCCTTCCCCAATCACCTCCCGTGACACTTCCACCACGCACACTGAACACCCCGCAATCACTGTACACTCCCCCCGCACACACACTGACCACCCACAAAATCATCTGTGATACTTTCCCGCCGCACACACGGAAACCCAAATCACTGTTGCAACCTCCTACCGCAACACCTGACACCCCAATCACTGTGACACCATCCCCACGCCCCCAACACGACACCACCCAATCACTGTGACAGATTCACAAGACCACAATGACACCCCCCAAGCACGTGACAAACTTCCCCCGCACCACACTGACACCCCAAAGCACTCTGCCCTGACTACTTCCCCCAACGCGCAAACCAATCAGATCAACACAAAACCAAGTGTGACACTAACCCACAAAATGAAAACACCAAAACATCCCCACCCCACCACGGGCGAAAGGTAAAAAAAAAAAAATGAAACAAAAACATGGAAAGGGGAGAAAGGGGCCCACGACAGACCAGAGCACACCAAACGCTCTCGCGCCTCCTACACAGACATAGCTCGACTTTCTCTGTCTGTCAGTAGCATCAATTCGCTGCCCGCCGCACCACCACCACGAGCCCGCGAAGCGTAAACAATATCCCGCTAATCCGAATCGACATCTTCTTCTTTACACCGCGTGGAAAAGCCCGCCCCAGGAGGCCCGGTCCCAACACCCCCCCCACACCGCGCGTACAGGACCTCCAACTTTACCGATCGGGGCTGGAGGTGGCGAGAAGTATCTATGCCTTCGAAACACCTATTGTCACCAGACGAGTGCCACTAGTCTAAATCGTTCGACAGGCGGGCGGACCCAGCGCGCACCGAAGGTGGCTGGCAAACGAGGAATAACAAGATATAGGGAAACGAGATAAATACACATTGTCAAGAGCAAAGCGATGTGGGGATGGAGTGGTGGAGGGTTTATGATCATGATACAAGACTGGTGATGGTGAATTGTAAGTACAGCAAGTGGAGAGGACTATAGCGTGAGCAATGCCGAGCGCGTTCCAGGTAGTGAGAATGTGGGGGTGGACAGCGGGCTGGACTCCCGCTACCTGGACGTGTGAACTGTCGGCCGTAATGAGCTAAGCACGCATTAGAGCTTTGTCCGGTTCGTGCAAGAGTAAACGATGGCTGTGCAAACGGGGTAGTGAACATTGGGCAAGCGTTCTGCGTAATGAGTTGAATGCCACAAAGGTTAGGCATGCGTGGAACTCCGCCATTCTATGGCTAGAAAGCGAGCCGAGGACCCTCCCTCGGGAGGTGAGATCAGAGTCTCGATCTCTCCATTTTAGTATAAAAGGGGAAACAAGGGGAGGAAGGGTGGCGGTTTTGGAGCGCATCGCTCAGATGAAGGAAAAAGAGGCGAGAACGCGGTGGAGAAAAGGAATAGCGCAAGGCGAAATCGAGGGGTTAGCACAGGGAGAAGCGAAAATAAATTGTGGAATGATTATCGCCATCTTCACCACTAGTTCGAACCCACGTTGGTATGTGAGCCCTGCCGCTTCCCATAATCACTCGATACGAATGGTGCTATCTATGCGATTTATGCGAAGGTCGGGACACAGGTACCAACACGAGGAACGCTATTCTCTTTGAGCCTATTCTGAGACTGTGAGCACGTACGCACACACCTGGGATGTGAGAAGTGTGGAGATAGGAGAAATAGAGAGAATGGCATTCAATGATGAGGAGGAATGAGAACAGCAGCATCATTTCATACACTCATCCGGTTCATCATGTTCCGCTTAAAGTTGCGATCTTGAATCCATGCGATTTTCTGATACACGATATTTCTAACATCTCGGGGGGCCCTTGATCATCCTATTTATGCGCCGATGACATTTTCTGCCGACCTCTTCTTTGACTCCACCCCCCCTCTTCGTCTTCCCTTCTTTTTTCATTTGACCGGGCGGAAGAGCATCTACTTTCGGAGCCTGCTGTTCTTATTCTTTACTCTCATAACCAGCTTCAGGGTCTGAACAGGTCTACGGTGCTAGCCATATAAGCCCCGTTGCTATTTTTCATGAACAGCCATCGCCGCCTCATAGTGTGTTTAATGGACTTGATCCGTCCGTTGCATCGTTAGAGCTTTTTGTTGGTACTGGGATTATATAGTTCACGTCCCAATGATGAGGACTCAAACGGCAAGAACAAAGGGGAGAATTATCACTGCCGGTCCGACCTACGGGAGAAGAAGTGAAGGAAGGGTAGCGACGGTGCAGGGGGGAAAGGAGGAGGACGGGTAGGGGGGGTCCGTAAAAAAATGTGGGGGCGATGGGAGAGAATGTTAGGGAGTGGATAGGAAAGGGGGTTAATAGGGGATTATGGTTGTCGGGGCAGGGGAGGACGAGAAGTAGAGGGTAGGGGCGTAAGCGTGGGGTTGGATGGAGGTAACGAGACGAAGGAGGCCGAATGGAAGAATGAACCCTGCCCTCATTTTCGGCCCCCTTACGCCTTTCGCCTATCTGGGGCCACCCACTAACTAGACATTCGCCTCCTCTCGTTCGCGTTCTCTATGCATTTCTTCTCATCTCTAAACCTCGCTCCAGGCAACGTTCCCCCTAGGTGTAACAATACCGTTTCCCAAGGTTTCATCTTCGATATCTAGTATCATAACGTTCACTCTACCGAATTACTCCTACCCCACCGTAATTCCCTCTTTTCCCCCCATTTTACTCGCTCTCTGATTCCCTCTCTATCAGCGCCATCTCCCCTCTTGCTAATCCACTCTTTTATCTTCAAATTCATCCCTCACCCCCTCCATCCATTTTTCATTTTCCTTTCATGTTTAGTAACAAGCAACATCTCCGCCCTTGACCACCACCCTTGACCCTCGTGGACCCTCAATTACCATACCCAAACCCAGTCAAACTCCCAAGCCCCACGCTCCCCACCCACTAAGCCCCCTGCTTCCCCCTGGACCCACCCCCCGTCCCTTCTACCTTCTCTCCCTATCGCTCTCACCATTTTACTCCTCCACTTCCTTAGCCCACATCCCCTCAACTAGCTGTTCCCTCCGCCAATTTCTCCTGCTCATGCCGACCTCACTTTTTTTTCCATATTTCTAATCCTCCTGCTGCCTCACAGTTCCCACACTTAAAAGCTTTTTACATCCCCTCATCTATTAGCCTCTTGCGCAACGGTATCCTATGACCCCGACCGGCATAGACCCCCTCCTAGATCTTTTGGCCATTTGCCTTTCCCCCTTGAAACCTCCTACCCCCCACTTCCTAGATGGGTGTTTTACTCCTATCCCTATTTTTCGCAACGACGGCGATGCCGGTCATCAGCTTTCTTTCGTGCCCCAGTCTTCTCACGAATACTCCGTGCCTACCCTGCTCTGAGTGCCCAGACTACCATTGGTCGAAAAGGTGGCTGGGAGCCGTAAAACAGCCTTGCTACCCGCGATCTATTGTCTATGGTTCTAGCTGATTCCTATCCTTCATTCCACATCCCTCCTGTCTCTAAGGCCTCGCTGACCCTTTCTTCCACAAGTTAATTCGGTGCGCCTATGCCGCCAGAGCCATCGAGCACAATCTCCATCAACCGATGACAAGTCAACTCAGTGTGGACTCCTTGGGCTGTTTTTCTTCTTATGGACTTGAATATTACGGAATAAGGATGGATCTGAGGCATCTGATCCACGTGGTGTATTACGAGAGTCTATCTGTGATGATATGCTGGACTTAATAGGTAAAGGCAGGACATACTGCGTGTGTGAATGAAGGAAAGGAAGGAGAGGCGAGTAGAAGATCAGCGCAGTGAACAGTGAGGGGTAGAGGATAATAAGAAAGGGGCACACCACCTCCACAAAATTATGCGCCCCGACAAGAACCACCTCACGTCGACCACGACAAGCAATGGGCCAGTGCCTGAGTCATAGTGACCGACATGTACTTGTAAAAGAATGCGATATTGTTCACCCGAGCCGAAACTAAGTAGGCAAATTCTACTATTTTTGAGAAGTGACGAGAGGATTCATAATACTCGTGCCGAGCACCCCATGCCACTCCCTTTATCATCTCACCTCCCACCACCCACGCCCCATCCTCTTTCCTTCAACCTCGCGCTTCCTCTCAGTTGTCGAAGTCTCACCGCCACCCCCGATCTTTATGCCGCTCATCGCGTCCTTCTTCGTGATACTTCCCTAACATCCTCGTCCCCATTCACATATCCTCCCGGTTCCCCCCCCTCCTTCACCGAGCCTATACTCTCCCCTCATAAACCCCCTTTGCCCTGGGACTTCCGTTTTTCGTGTTTTTGTTGGCCCATAGCTCGGCACCATTTTGTGTTCCCCATATTTCTCCTCCTCATTCTTGTTCTGTTATCCTCAGCCCTCCAAGGTTGCTCACCCGTCCCACACGCTGTCTCTATCTTACCTCATACCGATGTTAACATTTATGTCCCTGCTCTATATCTCGTCCTCGCTCGTCCAGCCTCCCCCCCGCTTGTTTAGCGCTCTATACTCTCACCATGCTGGTTCGCTCCTCCTACCACCTTTATCGCATGCACATCCCCGCACAGCAACTCCCACTTTGACTTCTCCCGTGTCCACGACTCATGGATACTCACGCGACATAGTCTTATGTGGGCAGCTTCTTTTCGTGAACTCTTCGTCTTTTCCGAAACCCTCCTGCAGTCCACCCAGTTGGAATTCATGCTTCTCCCCCGGCATCCTCAGCGCGGACTCCACTTGTGGGACGCGGATTAATATCACCCTGTTCGCACCATTACACTTTGTGCCTTGTCCATCCGGCTCTTCGCGTGACAATATATTGTGACACTTTGATGATTGGTCTGGTTGATTCCCCCCCCCAAAACCAGAAAGCCCGTGCGGCTGCTGCTGTAGGGACTGCGCTTTCCCTGTGAGCGAATTCTCTCGCCGTTTCCGGCTGTTTGGCGCCCGCCCGATCGTCTGGCAGATCGTTGTAGTTCCTTTTGCCGCAAATAATGCCGCATAAACTTGGATCCAGATAGAATCGGCGTCGACCCGGTGTGGGTTTCTCGGAGCGTTTATTTCTTGGCCGGTCGAGCCGTCGGGAAAGATGTCAGAAAAGGACAGAAGCACTGACAATACGCGAAAACAGGAGGGTAGCGTTGCGCCCCAAACCTCCTACTCGCCCCCCCCCCCGGCCCCCCCCCAAATCACATTACCCACATCCATACGTGTCCCCCTATCCCGCGCACACACCCCCCCCCTGACACCCCCAACCAATCACTGTGATACTTCCCCGCGCCACCATGACACCCCCAACTCACTATGATATTCCCCACACACACCCTGGGACAACCCTCATCACTGTGGACACTTCCCCGCACACACACACTGACACCCACCAATCACTGTGATTAAGTTCTCCCCCCGCACACCACCCTGACACCCAAATCACTCGTGACAATTCCCGCAAACCCCCTTGACCACCCCCACATCACTGTTACACTCCGCTGACCACCCTGGGAACCCCTCATACCTGGTGACACTTCCATCCGCACAACCTGAGACAACCTCCCAATCACTGTAATCACTTCCCGTCGCCCAAACCTGAAACCCAAAATCACTGTGCCACTTCACCACACACACTGACACCCCAATCACGGTGACACATCCCCGCACACACCCTGAACACCCCAATCCACTTGTGACAATACCCGCAACACCCTGACACCACCCCAATAACTGTGACAATTCCGCGAACCAATGGACACCCCCACATCACTGTGGAAACTTACCCCGCGCGAAACACCGTGACAGCCACCAATCCACCGGTGACACTTCCCCCGCGCACACACTGACACCCCCAAGCACCTGTGGGACACTTCCCGCGCACACCCTGACACAACAAAGCACGGGGATACTGCCCCGCACAAAACCCTGGACACCCCCATCACGTGACACCGGCCACGCACCACACGTGCAAACCCCAACGCCGCCCCACCCCCTCCCCCTCCAATCACTGTGACACTCCCACACACCACCGGACAACCCCCACAATAATGTGACACTTCCCCACACACCAACTCTGACATAACCTCCACCAATTAACTGTTGACATGCCCAGCCCACAAACACACTTGGACACCCCAATATCACCTGCTGTCGACCACTCCCCCCACATCACCACTGCACACCCCCCCAATCACCTGTGAACTTCCCCGCGCACACCCTTGACACCCAAATCACTGTGCCATTCCCCAACAACTCACACTGACACCCCCACATTCACGTGACATTCCCCCGCACACACCCTGACCCACCCAAATCACCGAACGATAACAGAATGTCCTAAGACGGAGGCAAAGGGGGGATAGATGAAAACGGATAGGTTACTTGCCTAGAGCAGCGAACAATGAAGGGAAGTAGACCGAGCAAGGATAAGAGAGAAACCCAGCGAGAAATGATAGAATGTATTCCACCGACCGTTCGACGCGGGAAAGAGCGCATCAGTGGAGTAATCAGCATCGACCGGTGGGGGGGGCGGGGTTGTTTCTAGAGAACGATAACCGTACGGGCTGTCTCCCCCGGGCCTCCCAACTTCTACACTGCTTCCGTCATCCCGTATTGGAGAATCCTCACTTATTTTCCCTACCACCATCCCTCGCCCTCCTCATTTTCCACACCCGGTTGCTCCATCCCTCATTCCCAACAGCGGAAAGGGAAAAAAACAAAGGACAAACAACAAAGCAAGGGGGGACCACTGCCCCTCTCCCCCCCCCCCGCCGCACACCCTGACACCCCAACTCACCCCCCCTCGTGCCACGTCCCGACACCCTAGACACCCCCATCACTTTGAACATCCCGCACACACCATGGACACACCAACTCACTGTGACACTTCCCACGACACACACTGACAACCCCCCAATACACCTGTGACACTTCCAGCAGCACACCCTGCACAACCCCCCCATATCCACCGTGATCTACACTCACTCGAATCCGCACACACCTGACACCCCCAATCATCTGTGACCACCTTCGCTGCCCACACACCTGACAAATCCCCCAAATCACTGTGATCACTTCCCCCGCACCACAACCTGACACACCTCCCAATCACTGTGACATTCCCCGCACACTCACTGACTCCCCCAATCCCTGTGACCCTTTCCCCCCAATCACACTGACTCCCCAATCACTGTGGCCAGCATTTCCGCACACACATGAACCAATCACCACTCCGCACACATGCCTGTCATCCCCAATCACTGTGACACTCCCGCCACACACAATGACACCCCCACCCAATCATGTGAAACCTTCCCCCGCACCCAACACCCCCCCACACACACACTGACACCCCCTCATGTGTACATTCCCCGCACACCTGACCAGGCCCCCACATCACGTGCACCTCTCCCGCACAGACCCTGAACCCCCCACATCACTGTGACACTCCCCCCGCACACCTGCCACCACCCCCCCAATCACGTGTTGACCACTTCCCCGCGCACACCACTGTACACACCCCCCAATCACTGTGATCACTTCCCAGCGCACACACCTGACACCCCACAATCACCATGTGACACTTACCACACACCCACTGACACCCCAATCACCTGTGACCAATCTCCCGCCCCACCACACAATGACACGCCCCCATCCTGCTGACACTTTTCCGCACACTGACACACCCACAATCCACTGTGACAACTTCCCCGCCACCACCACACTGGAAACCCCCAATCCACTGTGGAACTTCCGCACACCAAATCGATCACCCCCAATCACTGCGCGAAATTCCTCCGCGCACACCCTGCACACCCCCAATCACTCTGGGACACTTCTCCCCGCGCACACCACTGACACCCCCCCAATCCCCCTACTGTGACACTTCCCGCAACAACACACGGAACAACCCATTCACGGTGCACACTTCCCCCCGCAACATGACCCCCCACACAATCTCTGTGCCACTTCCTCCCGCGCACACTGACACACTCCCAAGCAACTGTGACACTTCCCCGCGCACCAAAAATGACCACCCAATTATCACTGTGACACTCTCCCCGCGCACACCCTGACACCCCTCAATACTGTGCCACTTCCCCGCACCACACCTGATCACCACCCCCCACCAATAACTTGACACCTTGTTCCCCGCACACACCCTTGACACCCCCAACAATCAATGTGACACTTCCCCCCGCACCACCTGAAACCCCAACACCTGTGACACTTCCCCGCCCAGTCACCGACACCCACCCACCAATCATGTGCACTTCACGCAAACACACTGACTCCCCCATCACTGTGCACGCCCCGACACTGACACCCCCATATAACTGTGAACTTCCCCGCACAACCCTGACACCTCCCCCAACACTGGACACCATCCCCGCGCACCCTGACCCTCCAATGACCACTGTGACACCTCCCCGAATCACCCTGACACCCCCAATCACGTGACACTTTCCCCGTGCGACACACTGCACACCTCCCATTCAACTTGTGACCACTTCCCGCACCAAACACTGAATCCCCCCCCAATCAATGTGAACTTACCCGACACAATGACACCCCCAATCACTGTGACCAGCTTCCCCACCACAACAAATGCACTGAATCCCCACAATCACGATGACCACTTCCCGCACACCACACTGACCCCCGCAATCACTTGGACACTTCCCCCCTATACACCACTGACAACCCCACTCACTGCTGTGGACACTTCCCGCCAACAAACACTGGAAACCCCCAATCACTGTTGGCACACTTCCCCTCACACCCCCATGACACCCCCAATACTGTGACACTTCCACCGCGCACACCCTGACCACACCCAATCACTGTGACACTTCCCCGCACACACACTGACAACCCCCCACTCACTGGTGACATTCCCCGCACCACTGACACCCCAATCACGACACTTCCCCGCGCAACCCTGACACCCACCCACATCACTGTGATACTTCCCCGCGCAAAACCTCAATGACACCTCCCCAATCACTGTGACACTTCCCCGCCAACCCTTGAATCCACCTGCAATCACTGGGACACCTTCCCCGCGCACCCCCCTAAACACCCCAATACTGTGACACTTGCTCCGCACCACACTGACACCCCAATTCACGTGACACTTCCCGCCCACACACTGGAAACCCCGCACCTCAATCACTGTGGACAATTCCCACACACACCTGACACCCAACCACTGCTGACTCACTTCCCGCACACACAACGACACCCCCAATCACTGTGTACACTTCCCCTGCCAAACAATGACTCCCTCAATTCACTGTGACACATTCCCCACACACACTGACACCCCCAATCACTGTACACTTCCCCGCCACCACTCCCTACGACACCACAATCCACTGTGACCATCCCCCCGACCACACCTGGACCACCCACAATCTGACTTGTGAACCACCTTCCACCCCGCGCACACTGACACCACCCACACTCACTGCTGACACGCTCCCGCACACACACTGACTCCCCCACACCAGGTGACCACTTCCCCCGCACACTGACACCTCCCAAGCACTGTAGACACTTCCCCCGCACACCCTGATCCACCCCCAACACACCCTACAACCTCGATGACACTTCCCAGCGCAACCTGACACTCCCCCCCAATACTCGTGACACTTCCCCCCCGCATACCCTGGACACCCCCCACCCCCCCATACATGTGACACTTTCCCCGTTGCCCCACCCTGACCACCCCTCCCAATCACTGTGACACTTCCCGCACACACACTGACTCCACAATCCACTGTGACACTTCCCGCACACTGAACCCCCCCCCACAACACTGTGACACTTACCGCACCTACAACCACCACACTGACATCCCCACAATCCACTGTACACTTCCCCACACACACTGACACCCCCATCCCACTGGAACCTTCCGACCGCAAGACTTGAACACCCCAATCCAACCCCTCTGTTTGACACTCCCACCACATAGACTTGAAACGACCCCAAATTCACTGCGGACACCTTCCCACACACACCCACGCGACACCCCCACAATCACTGTCGGGGACACTTCCCCGCCCCACCACACGGACACCCCCAAAATCCACTGTGACCACTCCCCACCCAATTGACACCCCCAATCACTGTGACACTTCCCCCCGCCACACACCCGACACCCCCAATTCAATGCTGCACACTTCACCAGCACACACTGGACTACCCCCAATCACGTGACACTCCCCCGCTACACACTCTGCAAACCCCAATCCCAATCACTGTGACATCTTACCATGACACACATACATGTGAACACCCCTAAAATCACCTGTGACAATTCCCCACACACTGCCACACCCCAATCACTGTGCAACTATCCCGAACCAACCCCCTTAGCACCCCCAATCACTGTGACACTTCCTCCCCCTGGCCCACAGACCCACACACTTACACCCCATCCCAAGTGACACTCTCCCCCCCCGCGGCACCCCCCTACCTGACCAACCCAAATAATGTGACACTTTCCTCCGCCACACTGACACCCCACCATCACGTGAACCACTTCATGCACACCACACCAGACACCCCCAATTCTCACTGTGACACTTCCCCCGCACCACCCTCGACACCCCACATACTGTGACATTCCCGCAACACTGACACCCACATCAACGCGTGACTCTTCAACCACCCAATCCCACTGTGACCCCATTCCCGGCACACATCACACCGCCCCGCAAACCCCTACATCACGGTGACCCTTCCCCAGCCGCCACAACCCTCCCCCTCCGCCCCCCACACCCCCCAACTACACTGTGACACTTACCTGCAACACTGACACCCCCAATACCACCGCATCGCCCACACACTCTTCACACACACACTGACACCCAATACTGCTGACTTACCCGCACTACAAACCTCTGCGACCCCCCAATCATGTGACATCTTCCCCACCCCACCTGAAACCCCCCAATCCCCCATCACTGTGCACCACTTCCCCGCCACTTGACACCCCCAATCACTGGGACCATTCCCCGGCACAAACTGACTCCACCAATCACAGCCGTCTGTGACACTTTCCCACACACTGACACCCCCCACCCTCACTGTGCACACATCCCCGCACACACCACACGACGACTCCCATCACTGTGACACTTTCAATACCGGCACTACACTGACACCCCCCCACACCCCCCCCCCCACCCCCATCACACTGTCGCACACTCCCTGCACACCCCACACCACCTGACCACCCCCAATCACCTGTTGACACATTTCCCACACCACTAACTACACCCCCAATCACTGTGACATTCCCACCCGCCAACAACATCACCCTGGACCCCCCCACTGACTGTGCACACTTCCCTCGCGCCACACTGACCCCCCCCCCCAATTCACGTGACCACTTCCCCCACAACACTGAAACCCACAAATTACACGTGCACCCACCACCCCCCCTCTGACCCCTGTTCTTATTTTTTTTTTTAGACAGACACCCCCCACACATCACTGTGACACCCCCCCTTCCCCGCACCACACATGGACCACCACACAATCACTGCTGACACCTTCCCCACCACACACTGAAACCCAATCCTGTGACACTCTCCCCCGCACACACTGACACCTCCCAATCACTGTGACACTCTTCCCCCACCACATTCTGACTGAAACCCCCAAATCACTGTTGCCACTTCCCAGCACACCTGAATCCCCCCACTTCATTGACACTTCCACTCCCCACACCCCAAAATGAAAAACCCCAATATCACCACCTCCCGGCGACCACTTCCCAGGCACACACTGACACGCCCCCAACTCACTGTGACACTTCCCCACCACTACATCGACACCCCAATCACTTTGTGTTACACTTCCCCGCCACACACACTGCACACCACCCCCCCAATCACCGGTGACACTATCCACGGCCCCACACTTGACACCCCCCAATCACTGTGCACCGTCCCCAGGCGCACACCCTGAACACCCCCCCACCCCCCCCCCCACATCACTGGACCAATTCCCGCTAACATGACAACTGACACCCCAATTACTTGTGATCACTCCCGCGCACACACAATTGAGACTCCCACCAATCAATCTTTGTGACACTTTCCCCGCCACACCCTGCACCACACCCACAATAACTGTCCCCACACCTTCCCCGTCGCACAACACTAATCCACCCCCATCATGTGACACTTCCCTCAGTCGCACCACCAATGAGACACCCCCAATCCATATGTGACACTTCCCCCCACACACACGCACACCCCCCAATACTGTGACTATCCCGAACACACATACATGACACCCCAAATCACTGTGACATCCCCTTCCCCGACACTGGACACCCCCAATCATGTGACAACCCTCTCCCCGCACCACCCCATGACACCCCCCACCCACTTCCCCATCGCACTGTGCCTTCCCCCCGCACATCACTGACCAACCCCCACATCACATCGTAGACACTTCCCCCGCGCACACCCTGACACCCCCCAAGCACTGTGACACTTCCCCGCGCACACACCCCTGACACCATCCGCTTCCACTGTGACCACTTCCCGCACACACACTGACACCCCCAATCATTCGGGTGAATCACTTCCCCGCAAACCAACACCACTGACACCACCCAACTCTGTGACACTTCCCGCGCACACTGACACCCCCCACCCCCTATCACTGTGCACCCCTTCCCCGCGCACCCCCACACTAGCACACCCAATACGGTGACATTCCAGAGCACATACCCTGCAACTCCAATCCAAGTGTGAAAATTCCCACGCCTGCACCACACCCGACACCCCACCCAATCACTGTGACACTCTCCCCCCGCACACCACCCCACCCACCACCTACACCCAATACTGTGACCACTTCCCAGCACACCCTGACACCCCCACAATCACTAGTGACACTTCCCCAGCGCACACTTGACACACCCAATCACTGTGACACACTTGCCCGCACCCAACACTGGACTCCCCCAATCACTGTGACACTTCCCCGACACACTGAACCTCCCAATCCCACCTGTGACACTTCCCCCCGCACATCCACCGACAAACCCCAATCACTGTGAACACTCCCCGCGCAACCCTGACACCTCCAATCACTGTGAACTCCCCCGCATACCCCCACTGCACCCCCCCAATCTACTGTGCCACTTCCGTGCACTCGACAACTCCCAATCAAACTGGACACTTCCCGCCAACAACGACTCCCCCAATCACTGTGCCACACACTTCCCGCACACGGACACCCCCAACATCACCACTGTGGACACTTCCCAAACAACAACCAACCCCCCCCCACCCCCCTGACATTCCCCATCACTCCGCCCGAATTCCCGCACAACACCACTGACACCCAATCACTAGGTGACACTCTCACCCCCCCCGCACACACTGACACCCCAATCACTGTGCACACTTCCCGCAACACCCCAAACTGAAACCCCCAATCACTGTGACACTTCCCCGCACACCCGCGACACCCCAATCACGTGACAATTCCGACGAACCACCCACACCCCTGAACCACCATATCACTGTCGACCTCCCCTCACACACACTGAACCCCTCCAATCCCTTGAGACACCCTTCCTACCCGCACACATGACAACCCCAATTCGCCAACTGACACCTTCCACCGCGCCCACACCTGACCCCCACAACACTGTGACACTTCCGCAGGCACCACACTGACACCCCCATCAAGATGACTAACCAGTTCCCCCCGCGCAAACCCCTGACTTCCCCTCCAATCACTGCTGACACTCCCCGCACAAATTCATGACACCCACAGATCCACTGATGACATAATTCCCGCAACACACACAAGGCCACTACCCCAAGTCACCTGTGACCACTTCCCACACACATGACACACCCCCAAGCACGTGGACTCCACTTACCGCCCACACACTGACACCCCAAACATCACCTGTGACACTTCCTCCGCACTACTACACACTGAACTCCATAAAGCACTGTGACACTTCCCCAAACACACTGCAAACACCCCCCAAATCACTTGACAACCTTCCCGCCGCCACACCTGCACCCGCATCACATGTGACACTTCCTAAGCTGAAACACAATGATTCTTCCCCCAATGACTTTCGACACTATTCCCGCAACACATTGCACACCCCCCCCCCCACAACATCCATGTGACCAAGTTACCCGACACACACTGACACCCACCAAATCACGTACACTTACCCGCCCAACACTTTGACAACCCCCCCAATCAACTGTTGTGGCACACATTCCACCAGCACAACACTGACACCCCCCAAACCCCCCCTCAACGTGTGACAAAACCATTCCCACCCACAACACTGATTTTGAAACCCCACCAAATCACTGTGATTCAATTCCCCCACACTTCCCCCACCCCCACCACACTGACACCCCCCAATAAATGTGCAATTCCTCCACGCACATTCCCTCAATCGACACCCCCAAATCACTGGCACACTTCCTCCACACCCCACTGAAAAACCTCAAATATCCTCCGTGACACTTCCCACTGCACACCACTGCTAACACCCCACCCCCCACCAATATCACTGTGACACTTACCCCAGCCACGTACACACTGCACCCACCCCACCCTCCGAAATCACCACTGTGACCACCTTCCCACACCCGGACTACCCCCACATCATCTGTGTGACACTTCCTCCGCAACAACTGACCCACCCCCCCAATCACTGTCGAACACTTCCCACACACTGAAAACCCCCAAATCACATGTGACATCCTTCCCCGCACAACACTGACACCCCCAAGCACCTGTGACACTTTTTTCCCGCACCACTGACACCCCATCTCACTGTGACATTCCCCCTACACTTACTGACCACCACACAAATACATGTGACACTCCCCCGCACCACCTGACATCCGACACTCACTGTGACCCTACCACCCAAGCCCAACCACACCCTCGACCACCCCCAATCCCGTGACCACTTTCCCCGCACACCGAAACCCCCAATCCCCTGTGACACTTCCAGAACACACAGAAATCCCCAACGCAATGTGAAACCCACTCGCACCCCCACACAACTGACAACCCCAATCACTGAGAACTTACCCACCGACCACACCCTGACCCCACCCCCAATCCTTTGTGACACTTCCAGGGCCCACCCTCCACGGACACCCACCAAATCCACATCCGCTGACACTTTTCACCCACTCGCGCCACCCCATGACCCCCAAATTAATCCCGTGACACTCCACGCACAATGACACCCAAATCATTGGTGACCCCAACCTTTTTTTTTTTTTCCATGCCCAAACATCACACATGACATACCCCAAATCACTGTGAAATTCCCGCACCAACACCTGCACCCCCCAATTACGTGACACTCCACCGCACAACTGACACCAACCACCACCCCAACATCACCCGGTTCGCATCTCCCCCCCAATCACTGTGACACTTCCCGCACACACACAATAAAATCGAACCCCAAATCCTGTGACACTCTTCCACCCTAGACGACACCCGACACCCCTAAAACACCTGTGCATTTCCCTTCCCACACTGGCACCCCCTAATCACTGTGACACTCCCACACCTGACCCCCCCAATCACCCCCCCTTGCTCCCGCAACTTCCCTACGCACACATCACTACCACACTCCTCCCCCGCACCCACCATCCCCACCACCACCCCACATAACTGTGACACTTCCCACCTTAAAACCCCACTGACTAACTTGTTGAAAACCCCCCAAATCACTGTGGACACTGTCCCCGCCCACACTGCCAACCCACCACACTTCTCAATGTGACACATCCACCCGCGCACACATTCACCCCACATGATCCCCACATCACATGTGACACTTCCCATCACACTTGACTATTCCACCCAATCACCATGTGACAACATCCCCGCACACACACACACTGACACCCCCAATCACTGTGACCCCACATTTCCCCGCACACACACTGAAACCCCACCAGAATCACTGTGACACTTCCTGCACACCCACTGAACCCCCCCCACAACATCACTGGCACCTTTTACCCACCCCACCTAACCCCACCCCAATCACTGTGGACACTTGACCCCGCACACACCACATACGGACCCCCCAATGACTGCTGCACCACCATCTTCCCGACAGCTATCAACGACCACTACCCCCCCCAATCCACTGTGACACTCTTCCACAACACACACTGAAACCCCAAATCACTGGTGACACTTCCCCGACACACACCTGACCCCCCAACCCCCAATCAATGTGACACTTCCCCCGCACACAACTTTACCTACACCCCCAATCACTGTGACACCTTCCCACCCCACCCCCCACCCCCTGCACCCATCTGGACTAGAAACCGCCCACCAGCACACTGTGACAGTTTCCCATGCCACATACACTGACCCCCCCAATCACTAGCGACACTTGTACCCACCACACTGTTACACCCCCCCACCCCAATCACTGTTATGACCCTTCCTCTCGCATACTCCTGACCCTTGACCACCCCCAATCTCCCTCTGCGACACTTATCGCGTCCCAAAACCCCCACTGACACCACCACATCACGTGACAATCTTCCCACCGCGCACACATGACACCCCCAATCACTAGTGACCCTTCCCGCGCACACAGCCCCGACTACCCCCAATTACTGTGACACTTCCGCGCACACACAATGGCAATCCCACAATCACTGTTGACACTTCACCCCGCACCAACTGACACCCCCAATCACTGTCACACTGAGTTCCCACCAACCGACCCCCACCAACCACTGAACCCCTCAAAACACCTGATGACACTTACCCAGACCCCGAAACACCCTGGACACACCACAATTACTGTTGACCACACTTCCCCCACACAGACACCACCCACACAAAGCCACCTGTGACCACCTTCCCGCACACACACTGACAACCCACACACAATCACTGTGACACTGTTCCATGTACACACACTAGACACCCCAAATCCACGATGAATCACTTCCCCTGACACACACTGCACAACGACTCCCAAATCCTCTTGACACTTCCCCGCACAAACACGGGACACCACCCAATCAATGTGACACTTCCCGCACCTACCCACTGACACCCCCAGCAATTACTGTGACACTTCCACCCCCGCACACACCCTGCCCACCACCCCAATCCCCCCGTGACAATGTTCCCGCCCCTCCACACATCAGATCAACCCCCCAATCACTGTAGACACTTCCCATGCAACACACACCGACACCCCCAAACTAGACTGTGACCCCGTCCCTGCACACACACTGACACCCCACAATCACCTATGTGACAATTACCCGCACAAAACATGACACCCCCACTAATATCACTTAGACATTCCAGCACAAAACTGACACCCCACAATCATCTCTGTGAACTTCCCCGCACACAACCTGACAACACCCAATCACTGTGAAAACATTCCCTGCACCCCACTGACAACCCCCAAATCTAACTGATGGAAAGTCCCACACACTAAGACACCCCCCAATCACCTTGTGACACTTCCCCCTTTCGCCACACACCAATGACCCCCAATCACTGTCGGAACTTTCCACTGGTGGCACAGATGACACCCCACCAATCACCCCCCCCCCCCCCCCCCCCTGTGATACTTCCCCGCACCCCCTGACACACCCACAACAGCACTGTGTACTTATTCCCAACCCCACCCACTGACAACCCAATCACTGAGACACCTTCCCCGCCACACACTGACACCCCCAATCCCACATGAGCTGACCCCTACTTCCAGCACACATGACAACCCAATCACTGTGACACTTCCCCGCACACACCTGACACCCCCAATCACACTGTGACCACTTTGTCCCTGCCCCCCTCCCACCTGACCACACCCACCAATCCACACCGCGACACTTCCCACAAACCACTAACAACCCAATCACATGTGTGCACTTCACCCCGCACACCCCCACACACTGACCCCCAATCAATGTGGACAATTCTCACATGACAGACTGAACACCTCCCAAATCACCGTGACCAACATTCCCAGCACACACACTGACATAACCCACCAAAATCGCAATCGCCTGCCCACCCCACTTCCCCTCAGAGCAAACACCTGACTTCCCCACATAACTGTGAAATTCCACACACGACAACCCCAATCAACTGGAACCCACCACCCATCACGCTTCACACACAGACACTGACACCCACAATCACATGTGACAACGTCCCCGCAAACATCATGGACACACCCCTCCAATAACTGGTGACACCTTCTCCCCGAACCCCCTGACACCCCCACATCACTTTGTGACACTTCCCCGTGCAACCATGACAACCCCATACACTGTGACACTTCCCCCACACACCCACGACACCACCCAATCCACCTGTGACACTTCCCACACACACCTCATCTCCGCACACCCAAACACTGTGACACCTTTTTTTAACCGCATTCCACACACTTACACCCCAATTACTTGTGACACTTTCCCGCACACCTAACACTCCAACACCCTCACATCCCTGTGGACACCCCCCCCCCCCTCCTACCTGCACCAACACCCACCCCTGGCACTGACAAATCAATTGACACTTCACCCACACCGGACACCCCCAATCACTGTGGAACACTTTCCACCACGCCACACATGACACCCCAGACCAATCCATCTGTGACCACTCACCAACACCACCACTGACACCCCCAATAACCCCCCCCCTTGAGACACTTCCCCCCGAGACACAACTGGACACCACCTAAATCACTGTGATTCCAATTTTACCCCCCTCGCACACACGTAAACCCCAAAAATATCCACTGTGAAACTTCCCAAGACCACCACACTGACACCCCCAATCACCTGTGACACTCCCACAACAACACTGAACCAAACATCACCTGGGACCCCTTCCTCCCCCCCCCCCCACCCCCCCCGCACACACTGACACCCCCAATCACTGTGACACTTCCCCACACACACTGAAACCCCAAATCACTGGGACACTTCCCTCGCACACACGGACACCCCCAATCACTGTGACACTTCCCCGCGCACCCTGACACCTCCCAATCACTGTGACACTTCCCCGCACACCCTGACACCCCCAATCACTGTGACACTTCCCTGCACACACTGACCCCTCCAATCACTGTGACACTTCCCCGCGCACACACCGACACTACCAATCACTGTGACACTTCCCCACACACTAACCCCCCCAATCACTGTGACACTTCCCCCCGCACACTAACCCCCCCAATCACTGTGACACTTCCCCGCGCACACCCTGACTCCCCCAATCACTGTGACACTTCCCCGCACACACACTGACATCCCCCAATCACTGTGACACTTCCCGCACACTGACACCCCCAATCACTGTGACACTTCCCACACACTGACACCCCCAATCACTGTGACACTTCCCACACACTGACACCCCCAATCACTGTGACACTTCCCCGCACACACACACTGACTCCCCAATCACTGTGATACTTCCCTACACACACTGACACCCCCAATCACTGTCACATTTCCCGCACACACACTGACACCCCCAATCACTGTGACACTTCCCGCACACACACTGACACCCCCAATCACTGTGACACTTCCCACACACACACTGACACCCCCAATCACTGTGACACTTCCCGCACACACACTGACACCCCCACATCACCGTGCACACACTGACACTCCCAATCACGGTGACACATCCCCGCACACACTGAAACCCCCAATCACTGTGACACTTCCCCGCACACACACTGACATCCCCCAATCACTGTGACACTTCCCGCACACACACTGACACCCCCAATCACTGTGACACTTCCCCGCGCACACACTGACTCCCCCAATCACTGTGACACTTCCCACACACTGACATCCCCAATCACTGTGACACATCTCCGCACACACACACTGACACCCCTAATCACTGTGACACTTTCCCGCACACACTGACATACCCAATCACTGTGACACTTCCCCTCACACACTGACACCCCCAATCACTGTGACACATCCCCGCACACACACTGACACCCCCAATCACTGTGACACTTCCCTGCGCACACACTGACACCCCCAATCACTGTGACACTATCCCGCACACATTGAAAACACCAATCACTGTGACACTTCCCGCACACACACTGACACCCACAATCACTGTGACACTTCCACGCGCACACACTGACACCCCCAAACACTGGGACACTTCCCGCACACACACTGACACCCCCAATCACTGTGACACTTCCCCGCACACCCTGACACCCCCAATCACTGTGACACTTCCCTGCACACACACACTGACCCCTCCAATCACTGTGACACTTGCCGCGCACACACCGACACTACCAATCACTGTGACACTTCCCCACACACCCACTGACACCCCCAAACACTGTGACACTTCCCCGCACACTAACCCCTCCAATCACTGTGACACTTCACCACACACAAACACTGACTCCCCCAACCACTGTGAAACTTCCCCGCACACTGACACCCCCAATAACTGTCACACTTCCCCGCACACACTAACTCCCCCAATCACTGTGACACTTCCCCGCACACACTGACTCCCCCAATCACTGTGACACTTCCCCGCGCACACACTGACACCCCCAATCACTGTGACACATCCCCGCGCACACACTGACTCCCCCAATCAATGTGACACTTCCCCGTACACAATGACCCCCCAATCACTGTGATACTGTCACATTAATACCAGGATTCTGGATTGAGCACAAGGCGGGCAAAATAAATTGTAATTTATTTCCTTTTAAGACGAACACACAATTCTTCACAATTACACTTAATAAACACTTACTGGGATGGGGAAACAAAATAAAATGTCCACGGAATGAATTACTTGAAAACAAAGTCTCTGGGCATCCCTGCACGTATGCAAGTGGGTGCGCGATTTGAGCCGTGCGACAATCGTTGGCTAGGGGCGCAAGTTGCCACCCCTGTATCTCCGCCGAAAGGAATCTTTTCGTTGGGCCCTTACAGGATTCGTTCGGGAATCCTTAGCTTAAACGAATTCTGGAAGAGGGGAACGATCCTTGGTTACGATGTTGTTAACCCCTCACACTCCGGAACCGCTGACGCTGTAACTTGGACGAGTCTTAGATGGAACTCAGATGGATTTAACTAGGACTGGTCTGCAGGCATTTTTATAGGGTTAAGGGTCCTATCTCTAACATATCCAGCCAATCCTCCCGTGGGAACAAATTTTCCCACCTATCCCAGACTTGCCAGTAGCTCACAAAAAGGGCAGAAGTTGCTTCCCGGTTTGCTCAGAGCATGTGCTAACTTGACACCTAAGCTGCTGAGCATACCGGGCCCAACCCCTTACCTGGCGACAGTAAGTCTGGGGTTTGGCTACCAAATGTTGATAGCCCATACTTCGCACCGATATCTGGTACTTTGCAATAATCCGGCCGCCCTGACAAGTAGGGTCTCTGAGGCTTTTCAACTCCGGATTTATCTAGACACTGGGGCACCAACTCAGCAGGGTGCCCATTGAAGTATGGAGATGAACAATTCTTCAGCTCATCCACCCTTAACATATTGACATGCTAATAGATTCATTGCCAGACTGGCAGGAAAGGGTTCCTGCCTTTACATTTTAAAACATACCTGTAACACATTTTATTTTTATATGTACATTCTGTATGTGTGGGGGACATAAAAATAACATGTATGCGAATGTTACATTCTCAGCTATCAGTATTCCAAAAATTAGAGTGCTAGCTCCTTCCTAACAAAAGTTAGCTACTAAATTGAATAGGCTCTGTGATGTGGTTTACGGTTTGAGCTATGGCATACAATGTATCACTGCTTGCCGGAATCGTTAACCGCAGAAGCACTCCACCACTTGACCTTAATTGATTAACGAGACCGCAGGATACATTGTTGCATTCTGCCACTTCAACTAGACCGCAAACCACTTAACCACTTGAGTTTGTGGTTAAGACTTCCCCGGAGGGTTCTGCGGTTTAGGAAGTGATACAGAGCTTCAATGGAGCCGCTTACCACAGACGCACTTATTCAATTAACGCTTAGTACAGCGCTAGAAGCTCCCCCTTGTGTTGCGAATACAGTTTGCATATTCAACATACATTCATAGGACTGCAGCTAGTTTCTGAGCTGCAAAACAGGGACATTACTGGGGATGTATAGGGGAAACATGGCATTGTGGTGACCATTTAACCCCTTCATCCCCAACAACTTTTAGGGATAACCAGACGGGTATAAGACGTTTATTATTGGCCTGGTTAACCCCTTCACCGCTACAGACACTTCTCCACACACTGACTCCCCCAATCACTGTGACACTTCCCCGTGCACACACTGACACCCCCAATCACTGTGTGTAACCCCCGTTAAGAAGCGTGCCTCTAATCCAGCATTGTGCTGGTTAATTGCATACCAGCAATTAACCAACTCCACCT
This sequence comes from Ascaphus truei, assembly GCA_036426205.1. Classification (NCBI taxonomy): domain Eukaryota; kingdom Metazoa; phylum Chordata; class Amphibia; order Anura; family Ascaphidae; genus Ascaphus; species Ascaphus truei. Next base: position 25,854 of record WSYH01002932.1, read on the forward strand.
GGCTGATTAGAACTCTCTCAGAAATGGCCTCTTCTGAGACAGGAAGGGAGGATTCCTGAGTCTCACAATTGGGGGCTGAACCAAGGAAGGACAGACAGATTTTTCCTTAGTCCACACTGGACTGACCAGAGGAACAGATGTCTTAAGATGCAGAAGGACTGGACTGTATACTGATAGCAAGACACGGGGACCAGAACTCTATACCTGGACAGACATTGCCTTAGCACACAAAGGTGCTGACCCAGGAGAGCAGAGAAGCGTCCCCTACAGCTACAAGAGACAGATAAGACTTTCTTATGGGACTGTTATATATCTGTATATATGTGTTTATATTTGGGGCTGAACTACATATGTAGATATTCTCCAAAACGGAGTAGGTTTTTGTTTGGCTTATTTTCATATGTTTTGCTGTGTTAAAGGGACAGGCGCAATAAAGCCTAATTTTAGTTTCACTTTAAACGGTCTCCATTGCGTACCTCTGCACACGTCTCCTACACTGTGACACTTCCCCATGCCACTGACACCCCCAATTACTGTGACACTTCCCCGCACACAAACACTGACTCCCCCAATCATGGTGACACTTCTCCGCGTACACACTGACACCCCCAATCACTGTGACACGTCCCCGCACACACACTGACACCCCCAATCACTGTGACACTTTCCCGCTCACACTGACACCCCCAATCACTGTGACACTTCCCCTGCACACTGACTCCCCCAATCACTGTGACGCTTCCCCTGCACACTGACTCCCCCAATCACTGTGACACTTCCCCTGCACACACTGACACCCCCAATCACTGTGACACTTCCCCTGCACACACTGACTCCCCCAATCACTGTGACACTTCCCTTGCACACACTGACACCCCCAATCACTGTGACACTTCCCCTGCACACTGACATCCCCCAATCACTGTGACACTTCCCCGCACACACTGACACCCCCAATCGCTGTGACACTTCCCCTGCACACTGACACCCAGTCACGGGAGACCAAGCTTTTTAACACCTTTTACCATCTGGATTCTTTGATTGAATAAAAGCATGAAATAAAATAAATTGGGTTTATTCACATAAAGAACACATGGAGAGAACATTAGGGTGTACTGCTTCCCCAATTAACCAGTGCTGCAGAGCTAATTTCCACCTGAATAATAAACATATGTTGCTTTATCCGGAAGAACAACTGTATACAGGAGCATATGAATAAATCAACCCCTAGTTGGAATGTGGTTCTGGCGGTGACTATGAAGGGTTGTCTGGGAGAGGTCCTGAAACCCACCCAGACCCCATACAAGTCCCGCTGCTATATGACCCACAATACCTGGGGATGCTCCAAAGGTAATAAATGAATTAACTCACACGTGTCTTCACAGTTCATCCGGCTTTATCTTGGTTCTTGCGTGCACCAGGCTGTGTGAAAGTACAAACAGGGAATCTTCACCGGGGAGGAAAAAAACAGCGGACACGGCCGCACAACAAATAGCAGAGGCTGGGCTGGGCATAGAAAATTCTTTATTGCATCATGGAAGTTTAAAAAAGAGAGAGGGGAAGGCACCCCCCGCAACTCTTACGCGTTCCACCCAGAGGGCTTTTTCAAAAGAACACACACAGCTTAAATTACCAAAATATCACAAATCAACACATATTCCAATGAAATAACAGGTTTCTGGACTTAAAGTTCAGGCAACTGGAGGCGTTAAAGCAGCAGTTCAAGCAATATCCTACGTGTTTTTTTTTTTTTAAATAAATCAGTTCAATACTATGAGAAAATACTTGCCTGCCTGGGTGGGTGACTGACTGCCTGGGAAGGTGACTGACTACCTCGGAGGGTGGTGGGTGGGTGACTGACTCCCTGGATGAATGTCTGCCTTGGTGGGTAACTGCCTGGGTGGGTGACTGAGTGACTTGACGGAGTGACTGGGTGGGTGACTGAATGACTGCAGGGTGGGTGAGTTGGATGGGTGACTACCTGAGTGGGTGGGTCGGTGGGTGACTGACCTTGACTGGGTGCTGCTTCCTTGCCCGCCAGATGCTTCCCCCTCTGCCCTGCCGATATCCCTGCAGCTGCTGCCCGGGGCAGGAGGTAGGCTCGGGGGGCCACGTGGGGGTGGGCGGCTGTTGGGCGGGGGGGTGAGACTGGCGGCTAATTTGCGACTGCTGCCCGGGGCAGGAGGTGGGTGCAGGGGAAGCTGGGTTGGCGGGTGTGCGGGGGAAGCTGGGTTGGCGCGCGCGGGCTCGCAATGGGGCTTCCACTCCGTTTCACGTTGGGAGTGGGAGGGGGAGGAGGCAGCAGGCTGGACACCATACTTGCCCTGCGCATGCGCGCCGGGACCTCGGCTCTGCCCATGCGAACCGGGAATCGCCACCATTTTTTATAATATAACGGGCCCGGTCACGCAGGGGGCCCGGGTGGCTGGGCCCCCTGACTCACGGGGCCCGCGACGCCAACCCCGGCAGACCTCCACTGTTGGCGGCCCTGACAGTATATACAGAAGTTATTTTCACCTGGTATAAATTGTACATGGCTGGTTTGTAGCCCGAAAGCAGGTTGAAACTGAAGTGTTATCTGCTGTCTGGGAAAGCACTTTGATCTGTCTGACAAGGAAAAAGTGAACACAGGAAAATAAAGTAATTCTTTTAATATATTCTGCAGTTAGAATGCTAGACTTCATTTATTTTTTAAACTTTTTTGAGGATGCGATTTGGAGACAAGGTTCGAGGCAGCCTACTTTCCAGTAAATACAGTAATGTACAAATTCCAGGAGTAAGAGCTAAATATACTTGCTTAATCAATACAGAAATGGCTGGTTGTGAATAATTTAAATGCCAGTGCTGGAACAGTTTGGAAGCTAAAAGCAAACAGGGAAGAGGTGGTGAAAAAAATTAAAAAGACAAGATAATTCTTAATATTCTTTAATGTCGATTTTGTCCATTAGCAATAAAGAATTGGAAAGAATAGAAAAAAAATCCAACCACAGCCGACCTCATTCACGCGGCGCTGCTTCCGGGTGAGTCACGTGTTGTCAGAGGAGCTGGGTCGCGTAGAGTTGCATGGTGGTGCTGGGGGAATTAAGAAAGGTAGATGTTCTAAAACGGGAGCCACGCTCAGACCGCGTTATAAGCGGATCCGCGTTGTAGCGGATCGCGCTTTATTGGGGTTGAGCTGTACATGCTAAGAATAGTAATAATAAATGTTTGTTCTCGCGCTGCTAGTTTTACATAGCGCTTCACAGAGACATTTTGCAGACACGGTCCCTGCCCTGTAGAGCTTACAATCTATGTTTTTTGGTGCCTGAGGCACAGGGAGATAAGGTGACTTGCCCAAGGTTTACAAGGCGCCGACACTGGGTATTGAACCAGGTTCCCCTGCTTCAAAATCAGTGCCAGAGCCACTCCTTCTCCCTAATGTTCTGTTCCCTGATTTGTTGTATGTTTTGATAAACAAAATGACAGGAGGGTCTGTAATTCATTATTACAGAGCTCATACAATTAAAATTCAGAAAGAATAATATAATTTAGGTATAATCAAAATTAATAAAATGATAATAGCATATTTGAATTCAAACATTATTATTTGGTATATAGACTGTTGTATAACTCATGTTCTATATCAATTTTAAAAAGGAAATTAAAAGGCAAATACAAGTTAACTTTTAAATGTACTGTAAATGCTGCAAAACAATATATTACATTTGAAGTGAAAGGAAGTAGCAATTCTTTAAGATTAAGCCAGAGAAGAACACAGATGTCACCTCCAGAATTACAAGAAAAAAAAGTTATGGAAGGAAAAGTTTAAGAGTAAAGTATAATTATAAAATTATTAAAATATATCAAACCGGCCGTTCCAAGGGGACTGTAGGAAAGTATGAAGGACCCATACAAGGGGTTGCAAACTCCATAAAAAAGGGGCTGTCATGTTTCAATAATAAGAAGTAAAAGTATAATTAACTGCTAAAAACTAATATTCCATCTTAATCTATTCCAGGTGTTCAGCGATTAATCAATTGAGACTATAAAAGGAAACAATATATAATGACATGAGACAATTGCCAAATTCAGCAACATTTTTTTGTTTGCTTTCTTTATCTTTGGGTTTCAGTATATGGTCATGGTCTTATAGGGAATGGTGTTAACACTCACTTGGAAGAGGCCATATAAGTTTCATAGAGTCTCCCGTAAGTTATTATTATCTGGGAAGATAATAGAATAAAAAGGGGAGGATATATTAATTAATATTAATTAATATAATCAGTCACTGGAGTACTAGTAGATATAAATGAGAATAAATTGAAAAGTGTTAGGCGTTGAAAGATCAAATTTTTTAAATGTTTGAGAAAATGTTTTGTTGGTTTTATTGTGCATATGAGTACAGAGGGAGATGTCTTTCAATGCAAAGAGGGGGTTATGTAGTTTGGAGGAATGGAAATGGCTCATGCCATTTATCTCTGCAGCAAGACCAAGAATCCCAGAGTTATCCATATGGCAGTCTTCATTTTTAGGCCAGTACAGTATGGACAAATGTAAGGCATACTCTCTTATACCTTAGGCTTAGATTGAAAAAGCAGGGCCGCTGAAAGGAGGGGACAGTCAGGAATCCTGTCCTGGGTCTGTTGAGTCAAGGAACCTGGGACCTGTGCCGGCAACCCTAACATGTAGTGCCAGATCTGCAGAAGTGCCTGTCAGAGCAGAAAGGGCCTGCTGGAGGGTGTTGTAACAGGGGGTCTGCTGGAGGCAGTCTGCAGATGTTCCTGTTAGAGGCAGCCTGCTGTAAGCAGGTGGAAGGTAGACCTCAATCTTCCAAGGCAGCAGGTAGGCATACTTGATGCCCCACCCACTTGTTTTGCCCTCCCTACCCCATGACCCTTACCTATAACCCAAGCACATACTTCCTTGTACTACCCTTCCCCAGGCCCATAACTACCCCCCAGATCCATACTTCATTCTCCCCCTTCCCCTAGATCCATAACTATCACCCCATGTCCATAACTACCCCCTCCCAAGGTCATAAATTATCTCCCTCTGGGTCCATAACTATTCCCTCCTTCCATAACTATCTCCCCCTTTAATAACGGCTTTATCCCCCCAGGGTCATAACTACCCTCCAGGTCCACAACTGCCCCCACACCCTACTCTGAACATGCAAATAGTTTATCATCTGCATGAATTCTCTTGTGTCTGAGGAGGTGGCTTCTATTAGAAAATGTTGTCCCACACTCTGTACATGTGAAAGGTTTCTCCCCTGTGTGAATCCTCTTGTGTGTTAGCAGATTGCTCTTCCATGAAAAGCTTTTCCCACACTCTGTACATGTGAAAGGTTTCTCCCCTGTGTGAATCCTCTCATGTCCGAGGAGGTTGCTCTTCCCTGAAAAGCTTTTCCCACACTCTGTACATGTGAAAGGTTTTTCCCCTGTGTGAATCCGCTCGTGTGAGAGGAGTTCATTCTTTCGAGAAAAGCTTTTCCCACATTCTGCACAAGTGAAAGGTTTCTCACCTGTGTGAATCCTGTGGTGTACGAGGAGGTCACTATTCGAAAAAAAGATTTTCCCACACTCTGTACATGTGAAAGATTTCTCCCCTGTGTGAATCCTACGGTGTTCGAGGAAACTGCTCTTCCATGAAAAACTTTTTCCACACTCGGTACATGTGAAAGGCTTGTCGCCTGTGTGAATACTTTGGTGTTTGAGGAAGCTGCTCTTCTGTGAAAAGCTTTTTCCACACTCTGTACATGTGAAAGGTTTCTCCCCTGTGTGAATCCTCTCATGTGTGAGGAGGTTGGTCTTCCATGAAAAACTTTTCCCACACTCTGTACATGTGAAAGGTTTATCCCCTGTGTGAATTCTCTTATGTGAGAGCAGGTCATTCTTCTGAGAAAAGCTTTTCCCACAAACTGCACATGTGAAAGGTTTCTCCCCTGTGTGAATCCTCTGGTGATTTAGGAGGTGGCTCTTATAAGAAAAGCTTTTCCCACACTCTGCACATGTGAAAGGTTTCTCCCCTGTATGAATTATCTGATGATTGAGGAGCCTACTCTTAGTACTTAACTGTTCCCCACACTCTGTACAATTAAAAGAATTCTCTGCTGTGTGAATTATCTGGTGTTGAAGGAGTTTCCCCTTCAGTGAAAATCTTTTCTCACTGTTTGTACACGTAAAGGGTTGCTCTCTCGTATGAGCACAGAGGTGTGTGGCAAGGTCCGTATCGAAGGAGAAGCTTTTACCACACTCACAACAGACAGAAAGCTGGGCACCATTGTTTCTTCTTGCATCTCTTTCACGTATTTTGCTTGACACATACGTAGAGTCAATCTGTTCTGCGTTCTGTACAAGGCCTGTAAATTCACCATCACGTGGCACTGGGTCCTTGTACATGTCCAATATGTGGCAGGACTCAATCGTTTTTGGCACTTCTGGGCTGCAGGGAGCCAGCCAGCTCATGGACATATCAGAGCTCCAGTTCTGTTCCTCGTGCAGGCAGTTTTCTAACAAAAGTAAACAAAAAATACAGAACTCAAATGTTATCAGTCTGTAAATTAAATTACTGAAAGCAAATTACGAATAAAAAATACTTTGCAGAATTTACTTTATCACTATATAATTAACAAAATGTTTTCTTTACTCCATACCCATGGCTTTAAAATTGTGGCTGCTGGATATCCAGTGGCCTCCAATGACTTTGGTGGTGGTCCCCAATGAACCGAAATTTGGCTCTGACAATTCACACAGTGAATTCATTTTAATACACATATAATTTGTATTTATTACTTTGTTGATGGTCTAAATGTACACGTACATCCTCCTAATTGTCCATGAGAAGTAAAGTTAAGGAACCTCTGGTCTATCATATTAGTGACTTAATGATATCAAACCAGTCAGACCAAAATCTGAAGTGCAAAAATCGATGCCCATGTATAGGCAGTCTTCAGTCACAGGACCCACTGAGACAAGGCTAAATTGCTCCATTTTGTGTCACATTTATGTCACAGTCAATGAAAATACTATTCATTCAAATTCCAAAGCGCGCTGCCTTGGAGTAATATTTGACTCCTCCCTTGCCTTCTCCTCTAACATTTTGACTGTTGCTAAATCTTGCAGATTTTCGCTCTGCAACATTTCCAAAATCTACCCTTTCCTAAAACACTTGTGCATATCCTCACCCCCCTACTACTTTAACTTTCTTCTCTCTGGCCTTCCTCTGTCCCAAATCAATACAGTACAATCTGTTAAAAATGCCGCTACTAGAGATCTCACTCTCTTTTTGGTCTGTCCCTGCGCCCCTCTTCTCCTGAGATAATTTCCATGTCTCCTAATCAAACTGTGTATTACTTATAAGGTTCTCCTCCTCTCATTTAAGGCTCTAAATTCTTCTATCTCCTTACATCCCCGCTCTAACTCTTGCTACATCCCTTCTAGCTCTGCTGAGGGCTATCTCCTCTCTGCTCCATTTTGTCTTGTCTGTACGGTCACATCTAAAAACTCGTGGCTAGTCCTTGCACTTCTAATTCACTTTCTTGCTCCCTCAAAATATTTTATATTGCACTTGCTCCTATTGTATTCGGCAAGTCTCCCATTATGCCATTTAGATGGTAAACTCAGTAGGGCAGGGATTCTAGTCCCCATTGCTTAACTTTCTATTTAATGCACTTGTGAAACTGTGTTTATTATCTCCCTGTACTCTCTTGCTAATTCAAACCAAACTACACACTGATAAAAATATATATAATATATTCCACAAACTAGTAACACTGTGAAAATATATAAAACTGAATAGGGTAAGGCTCCACTCCCAGATGCTGCTAATACAAATTGTCTCCAAACCCGTTCCAAGATGACAGGATGTATGTGAAAAGTATTACGCGCAAACTGGATAGGAGGTATAATAAATAAACTCATACAGTGACAATACAAGTGCGGAAAACAGGTCAAATACCCAATCAGAATTATCTCACAGCACAAATTCTTCCAAGGAGATTCCCAATGGGTCTGTAGTGTTCTTCACTCTGCACCCTTTCTCATGAGAAGAAAGCAAATCTCGGGTATTGTCACTGAGTTTATTTATTATACTTCTATGCCCTTAATACTTTCAGATAATTATGTAAAGTGCTACATACATTGGTGATGCTGTATAAATAAAAATATGCATACATACCCCTAGCATTGGAAGACACCATACAGCACACCGACATTGATAAGCCCTCAAAGCCTATTCGCCGCATTAAACGCCCTTCTCCGCCCAACTACACTTGCACATCCTTCTACTCTCATGGCTCAAGACCACGCCACCTACTTCAGACAAGATTAAGTCAATTAGACATGATATCTCTTCATGTCAAGCTTCACAGGCAACACCTACCTCCCCTTGCATGCCTACATCCACTTTCAGCTCATTTTTCCCCTGTGACTGAGTACGAGGTCTCCGATAACCTGTCCCATTTATCCTATTCCATCACATCTCCTCTGCACCCTCTCTGGCAGACCCATCCTAACTCACCTTTTTAACCTCAATCTCGCCTCTGGCACATTCCCATCTTCTTTCGAACATGCATTTGTTACATCCATGCTAAAGAAACCCTCACTTGACCCAATCTTCTTCTCTAACTATGCCCTATTTATCTTCTCCCTTTGCCTCCAAGCTACCTTAGCTATTTGCATACAACTGCTTGACTCACTTTCCTCCAACTCCTTGCAATCTTATTTCCATCCTCTACACTCCACTGAGACAGCACTAACAGAAATGGCCAATTATCTACTCACCGCTAAATCACTTCTTCCTATTAATTCTCCTCGATCTCTCTGCTGTCTTCGACCCTGTTAATCACCCCCTTCTGAACATTCTCCACTTCACTGGCTTCCGTGACATAGCCTTCTCCTGGTTCACATTCTACCTTTCCAACCGTTCCTTCAGTGTTTCCTTCTCTGGTGTCTCCTCATCTTCAGCCCCTTGTTCTGTTGGGGTGCCACAAGGCTCTGTCCTTGGCCGTCTGCTCTTCTCACTGTACACCTCTTCTCTTGCTCAACTAATAGAATATTTTGGCTTTCAGTATCATCTATATGCCAATGACACATACATTTCTCTCTCCTCCCCTGACCTCTCCCCTTCTCTCCTGTGCTGTCTCCAACAGTCTCTTTGCAATCTTCTCCTGAATGTCTCACCATTTCCTGAAGTTTAACATGTCTAAAACAGAACAACTACGCTTTCCCCATTCCACTGCAACAGCTACATCCCCACTCTCCCTCACTATCAATAAAACCATAAACTCATCGACACCTTAAGCCCACTGTCTAGGGGTCATTTTTAACTATAATCTCTCCTTCATTCCTCACATTCACTTGCTCGCGAAGTCCTGCCATCTCCACCTTTGAAATATCGCCAAGATACAGTATTTTCTAATTCATGATGCAACTAAAATCCTAATTCACTCGCTCATTTCTTCCCGTCTTGATAACGGAAACCTTCTCTTAGTTGGGATTCCCCTTGTCCGCCTATCCCAAATCTAATCCATCCAAAATGCTGCTGCCAGGTTCGTCTTTCTCACTCACCGGTCCACTTCTGCTGCTTCACTATGCAAATCCTTACACTGGCTTCCTATATCCCCTAGAATAAATTGTAAAACCCTAGCTCAGACTTACATCTCAACCCTCACCCCCCAATATATTCAGTACCTCAACGCCCCCTTTATTCGGCCCACGACATCCGCCTCTCCTCCTACCTCATTACCTCCTCTCACTCCCGCCTAAAAGACTTCTTGTGCTTCCCCCTTTCTCTGGAATTCCCTACGACATACCATCAGACTTTTCCCAGTTTACAAATGTTTAAAAACTCCCTGAAAACTCATCTTTCAAGGAAACGCCGATCTGTCATACCTCTAGCATCCAACCCCCCCCACCCTCCGTCCCCAACGGGACCTGCTGTACGGCTGGACCAATCTATACTCGATGTAACATTCCCCTCCCAAACCTTAATGTAATCAGCTCTCAGGCTGTGCCATATTTCAACCCAAGATATACTCCATCCTACAATAAGCAGCCACTTTACCGTCTTGTTTCAATATTGTCGGTCATTCCCCTAGATTGTATGCGCACACGAGCAGGTCCCCCTTTTGCTCTTTGTATCGTTTTGGGCACGTCTGTCCCAATTTGTATGTAACGGTTTATGAAATATACATAATTCTATACCTCTTCTTTCCTGCCTCTCACCGGACTCCCCTACAATCTATTCTAAATGCTGCTGCTTGAATCACTCTACTATTTCTGAAATCTGTCTCAGCGTCTCCCCTCCTGAACTAACTCTCCTGGGTTCCTATCGAAACCCAGATCTCACACTCAATTCTCCTCCTCACTTTTAAAGCTTTACACTCTTCTGCCCCTCCCTACATCTCAGCCCTAATTTCTCGGTATACACCATCCCGACTCTTGCGTTCTGCTCAAGGATGTCTTCTCTCTACCCCTTTTTGTATCTAAAGCCCTCTCCCGCCTTAAACCCTTCTCACTGACTGCCCCCACACCTCTGGAATGCCCTTCATCTCAATATCTGACTAGCACCCTCTCTATCCAGAATTTAAGACCCACCTCAAAACACACCTGCAAATGCGTAGCTCCAAGGCTGACAATTAACACCTCATACATAAACCTTGGCCCTGTCAGGAATCAGGGCACACGCCACCCTCTGCGCGGCCCTTCCTTACCTGTACCGCAGGCTGCGCTCTCCTCCGCCCCTGCTCGGCATCACAGGCCGTTCCTCCGCCCCCCGCGGCTCTCACGCACGCCGCCAACACTGGACACGCCCCCGCTCCTCTCAACTTAATTTAAGGCACTGCACCGGCCGTGTAACTCCCCCCCCCCCCCCCAGCCATCTAAGCTCTCAGGCTCACGTCCTCCACCATTCACCTGCAGCAAACCAGGCCATTAACCCCTGCCCTATCACAAAGGGTTCCTGGGCGCGCCTCTGCTCTGCCCCTTCCTCCCATTGGCCCTCCTCACTTTATTACCCCTGTGATTCCTCTCCAACCTCGCTCTGCATAGTTCGTCTGGCTAGTGCTATTGGATACTGTGCCTAGCTCTCTCTCTGTTTCAGCTGTGTTACCGAACCGGCTTGTCTTCCTACCCTCTCTGGCTCTACGACCTCGGCTTCCTCTCGACCACGCTTACCTCTCGGACCCCCTCGAACTCGGCACTTGGACCTCTACTACCCGGAACTCTGTTACCCTCGACCTCTGGCTTCGGACCCCACTACGGCACCTTCTCTACGCCCGGATCTGGCAACTACACTACCTACCCTGGTACCCCTGGCCTTGACCACGCTACCAAATCCACACTCCGGGCACACTCTCCCTACTGCGGGTGCATGGTTACTCACTCTCCACCTCAGTATTGGGGGTTAGTCTGGTCTGCGGGCAGAACAGCGTGACATTATGCAGAGCCCAACTGACGCAGACCCCCCCTGGACATGAACCAAATACTGACGGCTTTGGCACAACACTGTCAGACTCTTGGAGACCAAGTAGCCACTCTCACGCAGCAACTCTCTAACCTTACACTCCAGGAGATTGCCCCCAGAGTACCACGCACACCGCGCCTAACCCCGCCCAGGCGTGAAGGGGCTACCGCCTCGAAACCAAAGATTCCCGCACCTAAACCATACTCCGGAGACCCCCAGGCTTGTCGAGGGTTCCTGACCCAGTTTGAGATCCAATTTGAACTGACTACTAGTCACTTCACCTCTGATCGCTCCAAGGTGGGCTACATTTTTTTCTCTTTTGACAGGAAGCGCCCTGGCCTAGGCCTCCCGCACCTGGGATGTACGGCCTGAGTTTACCACGGATTACCCCCGCTTCAAGAGGAAATTCCAACAGGTGTTCCGACACTCCGTCTCGCTCGGATACTGCAGCCTCTGCTCTGATGTACCTGGTCCAGGGTCGTAGGTCCGTAGCGAAATACGCTTTAGAATTTCGGACCATCGCGGCGGAGATTCGGTGGAACGAGGAGGCTCTGACTGCTGTATTCTGGCAGGGGTTTTCCGAGCCTGTGAAGGATGAACTCGCGACTCAACCTCGACCAGAGTCCCTGCAGGACTTGATTTCCCTTTGTATTCAGGTGCACCAGCGCCTGCAACAGAGATGACACGAACGCCAGCGTCCCCGGTTTGTCACTCCTGTATCCTTTCCGGATCCTTCCATGTCTTTCAGGAGTCCTCCGGCTATCCTACCACCTCTAGATACTTCCGAACCCATGCAGATAGCAGGCAGCAACTTCGGGGTGTGGAGAGGACTCGTCGTAGGAATGAGGGTCTCAGCTTTTACTGTGGATCCTCAGAACATCAGGTACGCGCTTGTCCGCTGAGGCCGGGAAACCCAGTGAGTAATGTGGGGCTCTCCCTGGGTACGATCACTTCTCGCCCCCTTTCCAAGGAAGAATTCCCGAAGAGGATTATGTTACCGATTACCCTGGAAGGTACAGATTTCCAGGTTTCCACCTCGGCCTTCCTCGACTCGGGATCAGGAGGGAATTTAATAGACCAGAAGTTCGCTACCTTGAACAATATTCCCATGATCGAGAAGAGGTCACCTATAGGCTTAGAGGCCATTGACGGACGCCCTCTACAGCCGGCCTTCATATCGCTGGAGACCCCTCTACTTACCATGTCCACGAAGGACGGTCATTGTGAACGCCTCACGTTTGATGTCTTCCACTCCCCCATGGTCCAAGTTATCCTCGGCCTGCCCTGGCTACAGAGGCATAACCCGCGCATTGACTGGACGGATCGGGTACCCATCCAGTGGCAATCCCCCTCGGAACAAGGCAGTTCCGCTACCCTTCTTGCCGGCTTGGAGTTACCTCCCACTCTTCCCTCTTCTGTTCCTGAGGCATACGCGGACTTCCGGGACGTCTCCGACCTTTTACCTCCGCATCGCCCATACGACTGCCCCATCGATCTGGTTCCAGGGGCGATCTTGCCCAAATCCAAAACTTACCCTCTGTCTGTCCCTGAGACCACCGCCATGGCGGATTACATTCAGGAGAATCTCCAGAAAGGTTTTATACGACACTCTACCTCCCCTGCCGGTGCGGGGTTCTTCTTCGTGAAAAAGAAAGATGGTACGCTCAGACCTTGTATTGATTACAAAGTTCTTAACCGCATTACAGTCAAAAATCGAAACCCGCCCCCTCTCATCTTGTTGTTTGACAGACTACAAGGGTCCACCATTTTTTCTAAGCTTGATCTTAGGGCGGATTACAACCTCATCCGCATTCGTGAGTGGGACGAGTGGAAGACCACATTTAACACCCGCAGCGGGCACTATGAGTACCTGGTTATGCCCTTTGGCCTTTGCAATGCCCCAGCTGTTTTCCAGGACTTTATGAACGAGGTCTTCCGGGACGTACTTAACGTTTTCGTGATCATCTACTTAGATGACATACTTATATTTTCCAAGACCCTTCAAGAACATGTATTACACACTAGGCTCGTGCTTGCCTGTCTTCGCCTCAATCATCTCTATGCCAAACTTGAGAAATGTCTTTTCCACCAGAGGTCCACAGTCTTCCTAGGTTACATTATCTCCGACAAGGGCTTCAGCATGGATCCGGAGAAACTGAAGGCCATACTGAAATGGCCCCAGCCCAGTACGCTAAAGGCTATTAAGCGCTTTCTCGGATTCTCCAATTATTACAGGAAGTTCATTCAGGATTTCTCCTCCATAGTGGCGCCCATTACTGATCTCACCAAAAAAGGAGCCGACCCCTCCATTTGGTCGCCCGAGGTTTCCACTGCTTTCGAGACCCTCAAACGTACCTTCGTCTCCGCACCTATCCTTCGTCATCTGGACACCTCTCTCCCTTTCATACTCGAGGTGGATGCTTCGGAGTCTGGAGCCGGTGCAGTACTCTCCCAAAGAACGGAACCTCAAGATAAATTACAACCATGCGGGTTTTTTTCAAAGAAATTTTCTCAGGCCGAGAAAAACTATGATGTCGGTAACAGAGAGCTATTGGCCATCAAGATGGCCCTTCTAGAATGGAGACACCTTCTCGAGGGCACTCGGGTACCCATTTCCATCCTTACGGATCATAAAAACTTGTTATATATTGAAGGAGCCCGCCGGTTGGGGTCGCGTCAGGCCCGGTGGGCACTATTCTTCTCAAGGTTCAATTATGTTCTATCCTATATACCCACCCAAGAATGTTAAGGCCGATGCCCTGTATCTGCAATTCTCCCCACAGGAGAGGTCAGAAGAGATCCTTGAAACCATTCTACCGTCCAAATTTATCATTTCTGCAAACTCATTTGACATCCTGGACAAGATCATCAAAGCTCAATCTCAGATTCCCAGAGGCGTAGAGGTTCCGGAGGGTACTTTGTACACACCGCCACAATTCCGGCAGAAGATTCTGGAGTGGGGCCATTCTTCAAGGACTGCGGGCCACCCCGGTTATAAGAAAACCCTGGATCTCATCGGAAGAACCTTCTGGTGGCCCAAAATGGGTAGAGAGGTTCAGGAGTTCAGTGCCTGCTAAATTTGTGCTCAAAATAAGACCCCTCGTCACAAGCCTCCGGGTCTTCTACTTCCGTTACCCATCCCCGAACGTCCATGGACACACATCTCCATGGATTTCATAGTTGAACTCCCACCCTCCAAGGGAATGACCACCATACTCGTCGTTGTGGATCGGTTCACGAAACAGGCGCACATCATCCCGCTCAAGGCTCTTCCTTCTTCTCCGGTTCTAGCAGACATTTTCTCCAAAGAGGTCTCTAGACTCCACGGTATTCCCATGTCCATTGTGTCCGACAGGGGTTCTCAATTTATTTCCAAATTCTGGCGGGCCTTCTCCAAGTCACTCGGTATCGCCCTCTCCTTCTCCTCCGGTTACCACCCGCAAACCAACGGGCAGACAGAGGATGAACCAAAATCTAGAACAATACTTGAGATGTTTTGTATCTGAGGCCCTCGACTATTGGACCGATTTACTACCCTGGGCAGAGTTCGCGATCAATTCACACAAAAATTAATCTACCCAAGAATCTCCATTTTTTGCGAATTATGGTTTTCACCCCGCTCGTCTTCCCATCTCCAGTAGTTCTTCAGAGGTACCAGCAGCCGATACACGAGTATCCGTCCTTCAACACTCCTGGAGGAGAATTCAATCTGCATTCCATGGCGCTTCCCAAAGGTACAAACTTCAAGCTGATCGGCATCGTCAGGATGCACCTGAATACAAGCCAGGGAGCAAGGTGTGGCTCTCTGCCAAAAACATCCACCTGAAAACTCCTACCCCGAAATTGGCTCAGAAATTCCTGGGACCCTTCCGAGATTCTCGAGCGCATTAACCCAGTCACTTACCGTTTACGACTTCCTCCAACCATGAGGATACCCACGGCTTTCCATGTTTCTTTGCTCAAACCCTACACCCAGAGCACCCGATTCCCCGTCCAAAGACCCAAGGCCTAAACCCATCTCCATACAGGGACAACCTGAGTTCGAGGTCCAGGCCATCCTGGATTCCAATTTTTCCAGAGGTCGTTTACAGTTCCTGATTCATTGGAAGGGGTATGGTCCGGAAGAACGAACCTGGGTTCCTTTGGATCAGATTCATGCTCCAGTGTTGCTCAGACACTTTCATCTCAAGTTTCCCCACAAACCTTGGATGGATCATCCTGAGGCCGATCCTCGAGGGGGGGCGGTACTGTCAGGAATCAGGGCACACGCCGTCCTCGGCGCGGCCCTTCCTTACCTGTACCGCTGGCTGCGGACTCCTCCGCCCCTGTTCGGCATCACGGGCCATTCCTCCGCCCCCCCCCTCCCGCGGCTCTCACGCACGCCGCCAAAGCGGGACACGCGCCCGCTCCTCTTACAGGGCCCGCGCCTCTCAACTTAATTTATGCACTGCACCGGCCATGTAGCTCTGCCCCCGGCCATCTCAGGCTCACGTCCTCCACCATTCACCTGCAGCAAACCAGGCCATTAACCCCTGCCCTATCACAAAGGATTCCTGGGCGCGCCTCTGCTCTGCCCCTTCCTCCCATTGGCCCTCCTCACTTTATTACCCCTGTGATTCCTCTCCAACCTCGCTCTGCATTGTTCGTCTGCCTAGTGCTGTTGGATACGGTACCTAGCTCTCTCTCTGTTTCAGCTGTGTTACCGAACCGGCTTGTCTTCCTACCCTCTCTGGCTCTACGACCTCGGCTTCCTCTCGACCACGCTTACCTCTCGGACCTACTCGAACTCGGCACTTGGACCTCTACTACCCGGAACTCTGTTACCCTCGACCTCTGGCTTCGGACCCCATCTACGGCACCTTCTCTACGCCCGGATCTGGCAAGTACACTACCTACCCTGGTACCCCTGGCCTTGACCACGCTACCAAATCCACACTCCGGGCACGCTCTCACTACTGCGCGTGCGTGGTTACTCACTCTCCACCTCAGTATTGGGGTTTAGTCTGGTCTGCGTGACAGGCCCCTTACAGACGCACTTACCAGAATGCCCTCCTACTGTCTCTGTGCATTCTTCCTACCAACCAATTAGATTGTAAGCTCTTCGGAGCAGGGACTCCTTTTCCTAAATGTTACTATTCTATGTACATTAATGGCGCTATATAAATAAAAACATACACACTGTACATACCCCGATTGTACCGCACTGCGGAATATGTTGGAGTTTTACGAATAAAAGATAATAATAAAATAATAAGTTAGAAGACACAGCTAAAACATTCTTACAAAAGTGTGGTTGTACTGGTAATACTATGCTATACTCCGTAGTACCGTTGGTGTATATTATTTCTAAAACAAATCTATATGTGACCACCCTCTTACCCAATAATAAATTATTTATAATTTCAATGTCTCAGTTTAGTATTTGGTACAATATTAGTACGACTTAATAGAGATACTTGAAACATTCAGTTTCTGGATTTTCATAAAATCACACTCCCTGGAAAGAATATTAGTCCTGCAAGTAGCTATCTCTATCTCTACCGCTTCAAACCTATTATTTTTTTAAATAAAAAACTGGGGATATTTTAAACACCATTAGGGATCGTCCTTTTTTGGGACTGATCGGTGGAAATCACTGGGCCAAAGGAACCGGCCGATCCGAGGTGGATCCATATCCACCAAAATATTTCACCCATCTTTAATGATGAACTCATCAAGTGGATAGTCCAATCCGGACGTTTGAAAGCCCCCCCACCCCCCTTTCCCGCACCCCCTCATAACCATTGCGGCAGACACTGTTCCCTAAAGCCGCGGCGATTTGCTTTGTTGGCCACAGCGCTGGGGACAGCGTTTTGACAGAGAGCCATAATGCTCCACTACCTGCTGCATGTGGCTTGTTCCAGAACACCCAGCAGGCCTGGGGACTTCCTACGAGAGGCAATTAACCCGGAAATATTCCATAAAGGTGACCATACTACTTGTAACGAGATAACCTCTCTCTACGCAAAAGGATGTTATGCTAATCACCATCGACGGCAAAGTTAACTATTTCTCTCTATTTTAGTCAGATGTTCCTCAGTGTTTGAATCCTCTTTCTCTGACTTAAATAACTTCTCCGGTACAAGCACTTGGAGAAACTGCCAACACGAAAAGGAAAACCCGTCACGTAAAGCAGAGAGGAGAAGCTGTTCTTGTGATACAGTCTGACTGTATAGAAATAATTTATACTGACTCCTAATGGGAGAGGAGAAGTCATTGATTGTACTTGATTATTAACCCTTTGAGTGCTGGGGGTGTTTTTTAAGCGCTGAAAACATTTTGTCGTTTTTGGTGCTAGCAAACAGCAACATTCTCAATATAAATGTACACAAATCATGTCTGCTCGTTATCATTAGAACATGTAGCTTATAATTATCAGTGCTTTAATGTTATTTTGTCTAATATTGCAGAAATGCCATGACATTTTGTTTAAAAAAAATTGAATAAATATAAAGTGAGGATGTACTGTATGGGTACTTACCCCCAACAGGAAATGAATCTATTTCACTCTTTATTGGGGTCAGATTATCCTCAGTGTCTGCCTCTTCTCTCTCTGACTTAATCTCTAACCTCTCCTCCAGCACAACCACTGGGAAACCTGGCAATGAGGAAAGGAAAATACATCCTGTAACGCTGGGAGTGGGTTGTCACCTCCTGATATTGGTATAATGTAATATATTTGAACAGAAAAAAAGCATACAATCAGCACTACAAACTTAACAGGACCCTCTTCATTAAACTGTGATAATGATAAGGAAAGTCAGGTATAGTGATGTGGTGTCTCAAGGTGGAAACAGGTGGTTGCAGCCTAAAAAAACAAGGGTTTTCTCTAAATTGTCAGTGTGTGTCGATGGTTCTCTTGGGCACAATGGGTCAGTCCAAGGAATATGTGGGTGGGATAAAAAAAACACAAATAGTGTAATACAATCAAACAACGGAAACTTTTCTTGTAGTTCTACAGAGTTCATACTCACTTCTCTTCGCTTGAGTTTTATGCTCCTCTCACTGATCTTGTGTAATTTCTGCTGTAAAAATCAGGAAAATCCTTTTCTTCTCCAATACCAAAAAGTTACTCGAAAGGGAAAAGAAAGGAGAACATATCGCACAGCCTGCCTGGTCCACAGCATAGTAGTATAATCAGTACGGAAAGAAAAAGAGAGGTGATGTAGAATAGCGCTAATGAAAATTACACAATATATCCTATATAGGGGTGAACACTAGTGGTATGCTAGGCAGCCTGGAAAAAATCTGACAGTACAATCAGAAAAATAGCATAAAACAAAAAGAGATACCGGCGCCTAATAATCAGTACGGCCATACACTCACGTCTTTTATAAAGGCGTCTGTGAAATAATGACCGTCCCTATGGATGAAATGTTCCTCAGGTTGAAGCACGATGGAAGAGTATTATAAAAGGTGAATTGTATTGACTCCTAACGTGAAAAACAAAAACAGAATACATATGCAGGTCACCGGACCTGATAGAAAGGCTTTTGGGCTCTTGATATGGTGAATATAATACTTATATCAAGGCAGGAGAACAGATCCTGGCTCCTGAAGGGCTGAACTGCGGAGTTCTTACAGTATTACAGCGTCTCTCTTCTGCAATGTGTGGAAGCATCTCTAGTCAGTCTCCGGAAGATGACGTAGCCACAACCGTCAGGTGAGTCCGACCTCACTCCTGAGAGACCCTGATCGGTATATTCACCATATCAGAAGCCCAAAGCCCTTTCTATCAGGTCCAGTGACCTGTATATGTATTCTGTTCTTGTTTATGTTTATGTTTGTGTTTTTAACGTTGGGAGTTAATAAAATTCCCCTTTCATAATACTCTTCCATCGTGCTTCAACCTGAGGAACATTTCACCTGGAGGGACATCCATTATTTCACAGAAACTTTTATCAAAGACATACCAAATGTGAGTATATGTCTGTAATAATTATACTAGTAAGCTGTGGGCCAGGCAGACTGCATGGTTTGTTCTCCTTTCCAGTAACTTTGGTATTGGAGAAGAAAAGGATTCCCCTGATTGACAGCAGAAATTACACAAAATCAGTGAGATGAGCATAAAACTCGAGAAGAGAAGTGTGTTTGAACTCTATACACCTGCAAGAGGTACACAGGGGCACTGAGGAAAAGAAATCCCTTGCTGGTGCATTACAGGGCTAGTATAATGAATTGATTAAAATAAACAAATTTAATCAGCATAATATTAAAATAAGGCATTCAATTGTAATTAAAATGTAAAGAAAGAACTACTCTAATAAGAGTTCAAGAAAAAGTATCACAATACGTCCTGGTAGTGTGGTTAAAGCTAGGTATTGCAACAAATGTACCTGTTTAACCACAGAAACTACTGTTATGATACATATTGTCATGGAACAGGAAATACCATGTCTGCATTTTGTTCACCCCCACAACCAACCCCCTCCACCCCCAACCCCCCCCCCACCCCCCCACCCCAACCCCCCCCCCCCCACCCCCCCCCTGTCCTTGCAGCCCTGCTTGTCAGCCTGCTTAGTGGCAGCTGTATGTGTTTGGTTCTACATGCAAATCCAATGTTGTGTGATAATACAGAGCCATTTCCTCCCTTCCAGCAGTTTTGCTGCATTAAGATGCACATTTTGCTACATGTTGCAGCTTCTCCAGGCACTCCTGTGAGTTGCCATGGCAGCCCACGCCTTTCTCCCAATGGGTTAGTCTGCGTCTCCCCCTCTTCTGCCCACAGATGGTGTTGTTCCCCAGACTCTCTACACCCAGCATACACTGCTTCATCCTTTCCACCATTTTCCTGGATTCGTGAGTACCTCTCTGTAAACCCTGTTAATTGTGCTGAGGAGAATCTTTTTCAACCTCCTTGATCACTGAGCAACACACGAGACACCTACACCCTAACCAAGGACTGTTACCTTATCCTGTTCTCCCTCAATAAAACCAAGAAAGAAAACAGATCTTGTCGTGCTTAGGAAAGAGGGCAGAGTTGGCACTACTGAGCTAAGACTAACCACGTGATCTCTAGCTTCCAGAACAGTGAAAAGATAATCGTGTGCCTTACAGACACTTACAGGAGCTGCTACTCCAGACTCCATGATACACAGAGCAGCCTCTAAAGCAGTACATGCAAGCAGCATACACAGCTATTCAGAGCAGCCTCTGCAACTGCACACAGCCTGCAGTTTTCACAGACAAGCAGCAGCTCAAACTGCACAGCAGCCTTGCAACAAACAGTGCTTCTCTCACAAATACCTAACTGCCTTTTTCTCTGTCTGAGTCCACCTGCGCTCAGCCCCAAAGTGAGGAGCCACCTTCCGAACTACCCCTGCGCACGTTCCCACGCGCCAGCGCACATCAAGGGCCACGACCACCGGACACCCGCCGGACACGGGTCAAGCCGCCAACGGACCACCTGTAAGTACAGCTACCCCAACGCTGCACGCTGCAGGACAACCGTCGGCATCATCTGAGCAGACGCCATCGTGACAAGGTAAAGACCGCACGCCACAGCACTGGCAAAAGGCCTACACACACCTACGCAGGCAGACTCAGAGCCTCACCACGATATCACGCAGGAAGCGATCTCTCAGCACAGAGACCGATGCGCATCTGCAACAGGCGCAGGGCAGGCGCAAGGCCCAAACGGACAGTCACACTGACACAAAGGGCCGCGAAAAATATGAGACTGACATTGAAGAGCACCGTGCTAAATTAGAGTTGGCCTGGAGCACAACCACTGGGAATAGACGTTAGTAGCGTGGCAACGATGCGCAACAGCTCGAGCAGGCAAAACGCAATAAGACCGATTACTCGCGGTATCAGAACTGTCAGAAGCATACATTACTTACCGACAGGGCCAACACCAGCGAAAGCCTGCAAGAAAGAGACTTACAAAATGACATGACCTTACACGTGACAGCCGCGTGCGGACCGCTATCACAGACGCGCAAGGCGTGAGAAAAGGAGTCCTCATAGAGGACAGTGTCGCGCGCTCCAGCACATCAAGGCACTCATCAAGGTCTGCAAAATCAGCGCAATCAAACGCTCCAGCGCAAGCGCTACCAAGGCGCGAGCCAACGCAGAGGGCCGCAGTGCTAGGGCACTCCAATATGGCGGAGAGAGGCGCCGTAAGGGCAGAAAAAGCGTGTGTAGAAAGGAGCAGAATGCCGCCGCTACGCAGCTGCTGCCCAATGCTACCGCCGCTGATGCCAATGGCCGCCGAGCTGCGCCAGTGGCAGCCGCGCTGCGTGCAGGAAAGCCGACGAATTGGACGGGGATCTAGAAGCTTTAAGCAAAGAGGAGGACGCGCTCCGCCACATGAGCCCAGCTTGAAGTCCTAGAACAGCGCGAGACAGATGGCGGGGAGCAACCGTACAAACGGATAGCCTCAGAGGATCCAATCCAACGCACTGAACTATGTAAGGAGCCTCTTCAGTGTAACACACCAGCGCACCATCCCAACACGGATGGAGCGACTCCACAACAACAAGACTCGCTAGGCCACGAGGAGAAGATGCCGTTCCTGCAATGGCACATGCTGCCTGGGATAGCCACAGCCACAAGAGTGATCCACACGCCAGCGCGCACACGGATTGCACCACAACAGGCTCGCAATCCAGGTACACCCCGCGGGAGAAAACAGCCCCCCTCACACTGGCCAGCAGCCATAACGCGTCCACGCCAAGGAAGAGGCGACCGCACAGACCGTACCAGCAACTACCTCAGAACGGGACAAACGCGCCGATGTCTCAGGTCTGCACGACATAGCCAAGTACAATGATCCGTGCGCGACTTGGTGCACGCAGGACTCATCAGCTTCGACGACCGCCCTGAGAACTACCGGACGTGGAGTTCACGTCAAAGACGCAATCGACAGCTTGGACTTCTCAGCAAGGGAAAGAGCTCAACCTGTAGTCAAGTTCTGGGGAACGTATCCAGGGAGAAGAAGCGCAGAGACTTGGGCGGCCAACGCGCACCAACCCCAAGTAGGATTTGACCTAGTGTGGGAAAGGCTAGAAGAGTCCTATGGAGCCCGAAGCAGTCGAGGATTCACTCTTCAAAAGAATCGAGAGCTTCCCAAGATCACAACAAAGACTACATCGACGTAGTACAAGAGCTCGGGGACCTGCTGCAAGAAATGGAGTCCGTGAGGAAAGACAATCCTTGATAGTATCTCAACGCCCTAGACTCAGTATCGTGGAGTGAGACCCATCCTGGAGAAGCTTACCTACAACCTCCAAGAAAGAGACTCACAAGGCTCCAATACAAAAGGGAGAAGCAAGTCGCCTTCCCCCCATCTCATTCTTGTGAGCTTCATCCGCGAAGCGGCAAGGAACGATCCAGTTTCATCTTAGGTGCGCAAACACACACACTGCAAGCAGCAGCCTGAAGAATGAGAGACCAGGACGAGATATGGTAACCCCCAAACACCATCTCGGCCCGAGGACAGACGTGCCCCACGACCCAAACTACTCACGATCAGTCGGTCGCCAGGAGACAAGGAACCAATGGACCCAAACAGGGAAGTCCCATACACAAGAAGCCACACACCACTCAACAAGTGATTTGGGTCAGGATGAAGTCCCTAGAGGAACGCAAGAGGCTACTTGGGAGAATTCGGAGTTTGCTTCAAGTGACTGCGGTTCCACGACTCACCTAGCCAGGGACTGTAAGGAAGAGATCAAATGCACAGTGTGCGAAAGTGACAAGCACGTGACAGCGTTACAACCGAGGCTATGACACTCCACCCAACTCAAGAACCCATCCTCCATAGCGGAGCATGGCGGAGAGAGAGCGGGAGAAAGAAGAAGGAGAGTCAACATCCATCACATCTCAGCGAGTGAGGTATGCGGAAAAAAAGAAGGCGACAAAATGTCCTGCTCCCAAATATGCCTCGTCGCAGTGCACCCCAGGGAACAACCTGGAAGGCTATTCGGATGTACGCAATCTCGACGATCAGAGCAAACCGATCGTGGTCAGGTCAGAGTTCTTTGACATGTTTAACATACAAGACGGTGCTTCTCCATTACACTCTCAGAACGTGCGACAGGGCGAATGGAGACACAGGGAGAAGAGTGAATGGCTACACCAAATGCTTATAGACGCTGCAAAGTGAACATGCCCCTCCCACAATCCTCGGTGCAACCCACATGGCCACAAAACAGGGACGAGATTCCCACACCAGACGTGGCACTCCATTACCCCCACCTCCAAAGGAATAGCCAACACAATCCGGGCGATAGAACAAAGGCGCCGGATCCTGCTGCTGCTGTGCTCGGTAGGGACATCATGAGGGTACATAAAGTCCGTAAACAGCCATACGGACCCCACAACGCACCATACGCCCAAGACTTGACCTAGGAGGTGTGATAGTGGGAACGCGTGCCCAAACAAAGAGCACGGCAAGACTACGTTGATGCCCGCAGGACTGTGGTGACAGAATGTGGACCACACATCTCTCTCTGAACCAGTCTTGGCCATCTCCAAGTGACGAGGGCCAAGTGAAGAGGAAGAGACCAAGATCATACTCCTCGAGACCAACAAAGACATCCTCACGTGATGGGATGCGACAATGGCTTAGGATTGCTAGCAGTCCAGACAGCAAGGATGAGGAGTCGATTCCACGAAGGAAGAAAGTAACCTCAAAGGTGACCGACAAAGGGATCGTCCAAAAAACAATAAACGATCGAACAGTTCTCCGCGAGCAATGCACGGACAAAAGTGTACAGTTGTTTCTCTCCATAGAGTATCAAGCGACAAAGACAACCAGCCGCCACGGCTGGCATAGCCGCAAAAGATTGGCCCCACAGGTGAAGCCGCAAGTGTCAAAAAGACTGTCCTCTCACACGTTCTAAAAGGAGACAGCACACAGAGACATTTCACAAAGGGATTTACTAGGGCAACAAGAGACTGTTTTTCGTTACGTCCGGGAGACAATAAAACCTCCGATGGCAGTCGACAAGAAAAACAACAAAAGCGTTTCACCAAGCCGCGCGGAGATGTTCTCGTGCAAGAGAAATGTACCGATGAACTACGGTGCACAGCGTTCCAGACAAAAAGGGACGATGACAAGCAAACACAGCGAGGGAAGATAGAGATTCCCGTAAGTTAACAGTCAAGGAGCTCTTAAAGACGGACTAAGCAGTTGGGGGACTCCGCTACCAGTCCGTTCACCAAAAATATGCCTCCGAACAATAGAGGACTCCCATCTCTAGTTCACTTCGCTCCGCACAACCCACAAAGGGAGCCGGAGATCAAAAGCAACTTTGTGGCCTTCACCAAAAGATATTCCTTACGGCCACGCAAAGCCATCTTCTAATGAAGAAAGGTGGAGAATGTCGGTACCTCAACAACCTGGGGCCTACCACCCTCAGAACCGATACATCCGGGTAGTGTTCAACCCTAGCGTTAAACTCCAGGGAGTCATCCCGAATGACACCCTCCTACTGGACAAGACTTGAAGATCAGTCTTCCAGGGACATTAATCGCTTCCCAAGGAACCTAAAGCCATCTCCTCCTGCCAAAAGCAGGTGATGGGATGACAAACTAACCATGACTGGCACACCACGAGGTGATGCAATCTGTAGAGAAGCTACAGAGCAAAGGACTGTTCTTCACAAAGTTGAAAGGCAACAATGCCAGAGACTTTACAGAAGACATTGTGGTGAAACCAGCCAAACCTGGAGCGGTTCATCCATCCAATATCCTTTGCTAAAAGACTTTGCCAAGGGATTTCAACACCAGTGGTGCCGGCCGGTATCACCTCGTATGTGGACATGGACTTTGCATTATGTTGTTATGTTGGTATGCATTGCACATATATTCCACATAGCCTACAATATAGGTGTATTAAAAGATACCAGAGGGGAGTGTCATGGAACAGGAATACCCCGTCTGCCATTTCTGTCTCACCCCTCCCGTGTCCTTTGCAGCCCTGCTTGTCAGCCTGCTTAGTGGCAGCTGTATGTGTCTGGTTCTACATGCAAATCCAATGCTTGTGTGAGAATACAGAGCCATTTCCCCCTTCCCAGCAGTTTGCTGCATTAAGATGCTACATTTTGCTACATGTTGCAGCTTCTCCAGGCACTCCTGTGAGTTGCCATGGCAGCCCCAGCCTTTCTCCCAAATGGGTTAGTCTGCTGTCTCCCCCTCTGTTCTGCCCACAGATGGTCTGTCCCCAGACTATCTTACACCCAGCATACACTGCTTCATCCTTTCCACCATTTTCCCTGGATTCGTGAGTACCTCTCTGTAAACCCTGTAATGGTGCTGAAGGAGAATCTTTTCACCTCCCTTGATCACTGAGCACACACAGAGACACCTACACCTCTACACAAGGGACTGTACCTTATCCTGTTCTCCCTCAATAAAACCAAGAAAAGAAACAGATCTTGTCGTGCTTAGGAAAGAGGGCGAGTTGGCACTATCTGAGCTAACACATAACCACGTGATCCTCTAGCTTCCAGAATACATATCAAATGTGTGTCTGGTCCTGTGTGTAGAACACTGCTATTTTCATCAAGGCTCCAGATCATGGCAGCTCGATGGGGCAGTAGTAAATCACCATTTATGTATCTGCATGACCAGTGATAGCCTGAATCATGTATATTTGGCACTGAGTGTATTGCTGTATATTTAAACCAGGGAAAATCACATGCAAGGTTGCTAGGTTAGACCTACTTCGAGAAGGACCACATACATCTTTTAAAAAAAGTCAGTCGCTTTACACCATATCTAAACTCAAGTGCCAATATCTCCACATTTGTCAACCTGGTTACCAAAGATCTGGAGTCTCTTCATACTGTAAGAAGAGACTCCAACATGAATCCACAGGAAATACAGGCTCTAAAAGTGCTAATAGAAATGGACCAGGTAACCATTAAACCGGCAGACAAAAGGTGGGAATACTGTGCTACAACATACAAAACAATATGTGGCAGAAAAACTGAGATTATTAAATGATTGTCACTGTTACCGCCTCCTGGACACGGACCCCACAGAGATTTTCTCCAAAGAACTTGCCACTATTATAAAACTAGGACTTGATAAGAAAGTTATATATAAAAAAAAAGAACTAAAATATATGATAGTTCGTACCCCCATGATTGCAACATTGTATAGTATCCCAAAGATACATAAAAATGCTGAGAGACCTCCAGGAAGAACCATAGTCTCCGGAATGGGATAATTAACAGAGAAAGCGAGTGTCTATGTTGACAAAGTTCTACGAAATGTTGTGACAGCACTCTCGTCATAGGTCAGAGATACCAAGGATGTTCTGGACACGTCTAGATGACATAATCATTGACCCAGGCCCCCTGCTAGTCAGTTTTGACGTAGAATCCTTATTCACCAGCATCCGACATGATGTGGGCCTAATTGTGGTCAAAAATGTTCTGTCTTCTTGGAGCCTACATTATGATACTCATAATCAATTCATATGCAAACTCCTAGAATTTACACTACATCACAACTATTTTCTTTTTGGCAGAAAATTCTATTTGAAGATACAGGGAACAGCAATGGGCACCATGTGTACTCCTACGTGTGCAAACCTATATCTGGGGTGGTGGGAGGAGGTTAGCATCGTTTCCAAGGCCATGCATCGATATACCCAACATGTCGATGTGTGGCTTCGCTATATAGTTGATATCCTCATCCTATGGAAAGGTAGCCGGGAGACACTAATCAAATTATTGGCACTCAATAAGGCCAATGACCATAATTTGAGGTTAACGTCAGAAATCAGTGAGATCACGATCAACTTCCTTGATCTGACTATAAGTAAGTCATTAGATGGTCAATTGATAACATCCTCTTATAAGAAACCCACGGCAACTAATAGCTACCTTAAAGCAAACAGCCACAACCCTGAGTCCCTGAAACGTGGAATTCCCACCGGGCAATTCCTGCGGATCAGGAGAAATTGCTCTGATATACTTGATTTCAAGGTCCAAGCTGAAAAAATGAAAGGCAACTTTGCAGAAAGAGGCTATAGTAAGACCAATCAAAACAGCATACCACAGGGCTCTGAAAGCCCCTAGGGCCACCCTATTAGCCAATAGAAAAAAGGAAGACGTAAATAATGAGATTAGATGCATTACCACTTATAATGCACAATGGAGGGATATAAACTCTATGGTTAATATACATTGGTGCATTCTCACCAACAGTGAAGATCTAAACACAATATCAAACACAGAGAAGGACATTGTACAGGCATACCCCGCATTAACGTACACAATGGGTCCAGAGCATGTATGTAAAGCGAAAATGTACTTAAAGTGAAGCACTACCTTTTTCCCACTTATTGATGCATGTACTGTACTGCAATCGTCCTATACGTGCATAACTGATGTAAATAACACATGTGTAACAGGCTCTATAGTCTCCCCGCTTGCGCACAGCTTCGGTACAGGTAAGGAGCCGGTATCGCTGTTCAGGACGTGATGACAGGCGCATGCGTGAGCTGCCGTTTGCCTATTGGGCGATATGTACTTACTCGTGAGTGTACTTAAAGTGAGTGTACTTAAAGCGGGGTATGCCTGTACTTATTACCCAAGGGTATACACTGATAAGTGTGTTTTTCTAACAATGTTTTAAAGACTGCCCATTTATCTTCTACATTTTTCCCTGCAAAAACATCATCCCATTGTATTACTACTAGATTAGACCTCAGTTTATTAAAATCTGCCTTTCTAAAGTTTAAAGTCTTTGTTGAACCCAAGTAATCTGTTTTCTGATCATTTATTTCAAATGAGACCATGTTATGATCACTGTTACCCAAATGTTCCAGGACTTGAATATTTGTTATTACTTCTACATTGTTTGATATGACCAAATCCAGAACTGCCCCTCTCCTGGTTGGTTCCTCAATAATTTGGGTCATATAATTATCTTTAAGCACCCAGAAAAACCTATTTCCTTTTGTCTTAACGCTAATCTCATTGCCCCAGTCTATGTCTGGATAATTAAAATCCCCCATTATGCAAACATGACCCAGTTTTGATGCCTTCTCCATTTGCAAATGTATTTTAGCTTCCTCAATCTCACAGATATTTGGTGGTTTATAGCATATTCCCACAAACATTTTCTTTATACTTTTACCTTCACTGCTAATTTCTATCCACAAGATCTCTATATTTTCATCATTCCCTTCATAGACATCATCCCTTATAATAGGTTTTAGATCTGGTTTAACATATAGACATACTCCACCTCCCCTTCTATTTGTTCGATCCTTCCGAAAAAGAGAATACCCCTCTAAATTAACTGTCCAGTCATGAGTTTCATCCCACCATGTTTCAGCAATGCCTATGATATCATACTGCTCCCTTGTAGCTATTAATTCAAGCTCCCCCGTTTTATCTGTCAGGCTTCTTGCATTAGCAAGCATGCATTTCAGGTTTTTTTCAGCCTGTACTATTATCTTATCTGCTCCTTCCTTTCTGCTCCCACTTGGTTTAGTCTTTAGAAGTTTTCTAGTATTGTCTCTATTTACTATGGGTATCTCACTGCTTGTCAAACTTGCACTTGCCCCCATTCTACCTCCATACCACCTTGTATCCTCATCTATTCCATTTAGTTCATTATCTGTTTCATTCCCCTCCCCCCTCCATCCTAGTTTAAAATCTCCTCCAACATTTTTAGCATTCTCCCCCCTAGCACAGAAGATCCCTCTTCATTGAGGTGCAATCCGTCCCTAGAATATAGATGGCACCTCTCAGAAAAGGAGTCCCAGTGCTCTAAAAACCCAAACCCCTCCTTCCTACACCACTTTCTTAGCCATGCATTAACCTCCCTGATCTCTGACTGTCTCCCTGCGGTAGCGCATGGCACTGGTAGTATTTCAGAAAATACTACCTTGGAGGTCCTTGCCTTAAGCTTTTGGCCTAGATCCCTGTAATCATTTTTTAGGACCCTCCATCTTTCTCTAACTTTGTCATTGGTGCCAACATGTACCAAGACCGCCGGGTCAATCCCAGCCCCCCCCCAACAATCTGTCTACCCGATCCGCAATGTGCCGAACCCGAGCACCCGGGAGACAACAAACTGTTCGGTTCATGCGGTCCCGGCAACAGATTGCCCTATCTATCTTCCTAATAATGGAGTCCCCTACCACCACAATCTTTCTTTGCATCTGAGCATCCTGAGTCCCCACTGTGCTGGAGGAACTATTCCCCTGGCTGCTAGAGGAATTAGTCTCCCCCAGCCTTGCCATTTCTGCCCCAACATTCCCAATATCTTCACTCAACATGGCAAATCTATTGGGATGTGTCAGCTCAGAAACGACCTGCCTCTCCCTATTGCCCCTGCTTCCCCTTCTAACTGTCACCCAGCTACCTACCTGCTCCTCACTAACAGCAACTAAGCTACCTACCTGCTCCTCACTAAAAGCGCCACCATCTGCACCACTAGTCGAAGCAAGGGCCTGCTCAGTGAGCTCTAATTCCCTTTCAAGATTGCCAATGTCCCTCAATATTGCAAGTTGCCTCTTCAGATCAGCAATCTCTGATTCTAAAGAGACCACCTGCTCACACCTCTCACAGCGGTATGCTCCTTGGAACAGCTGCTCCAAGTGCACATACATGTGGCAAGATGTGCATTGAGTGGCATTTTCAATCCTGCTCATTCCTGCTCATTCTAGCAACTATGAAGTTTAGAAGTACTAACAGTAAACTGTACTTCAATAAACTATACCTTGTTTAACTGCTTCCTTGTTCAAACTGCTTCTGGTTCTAACTGCACACACTTTAACCAACAGCACTTCAATCAACCACACAGATCAATCAGTACACGTGTTCTATAAGGGGAATTATCTCTAGAACTCCCCAATACAATAGTGAATATACAAATATAGAAAATACCTGGCGCAAAGTGTGCAATATATATGTGTGATAAAAAGCAATGCCCATAAACATAAAGGATATAAGTGATGAGAGTGGAGTCCTTCCTTTCAGATGTTTGAGTGGTAAATGGACTCAGTTCCCAAGATTTGTGAAGAAAAACAGGAGGAGTTTTTTTCTTTTTTGCTGCAGACTGTTATCCTGTGGTGTATGATAAAAACCATAGACAAAACATTGCGCAGTATTGTTTCATCAAATGAATTCCCCCATATACAGCTTCAACCCGTGCCTACTTACTAGATGCAAAGCAGGCAGCATGCAGTGGAGAGAATCTGTTATCTTCCAAGTCCCAGCGTTTTCAGGCACAGCACGAACCCCACGAGGTGCGCCGTCTTCGGACAGGCTCAGATAAAATCTTTCTCTCCAGGTGTTGTCATCTGTGTCCACTCCCGTATTCCTGTATATGCAACTTAGGAGCCTAAGGAGACGCCGGCCTGTTTTCACATTCAGCTACCTGTGTAGAAGCGAAAGTAGTGACGTCACCGCGCTGACACCGGAGCATCGCGAGATACACGCGGCTACCGGCAAGGACTGCCAGGGACTGATGTTTGCTGCTGGACAGCCGGGTCGGGCGCTCCTATTGATTTTAAAACTCACTGTGTCTGTGAGTATATGTCTGTTTGTGCATTGGAGGTATTAAAAGGTTTTTAGGTATTGCGCAATCCTCTGCCCCCTTTTTTATCCCTGGTTGGAGTTGCATACACAGGAATACGGGAGTGGACACAGATGACAACACCTGGAGAGAAAGATTTTATCTGAGCCTGTCCGAAGACGGCGCACCTCGTGGGGTTCGTGCTGTGCCTGAAAACGCTGGGACTTGGAAGATAACAGATTCTCTCCACTGCATGCTGCCTGCTTTGCATCTAGTAAGTAGGCACTGGTTGAAGCTGTATATGGGGGAATTCATTTGATGAAACAATACTGCGCAATGTTTTGTCTATGGTTTTTATCATACACCACAGGATAACAGTCTGCAGCAAAAAAGAAAAAAACTCCTCCTGTTTTTCTTCACAAATCTTGGGAACTGAGTCCATTTACCACTCAAACATCTGAAAGGAAGGACTCCACTCTCATCACTTATATCCTTTATGTTTATGGACATTGCTTTTTATCACACATATATATATTGCACACTTTGCGCCAGGTATTTTCTATATTTGTATATTCACATATTCTCTGGACTGACCCATTGCACCCAAGAGAACCATCGACTCACACTGATATTAGAATACATATTGAAAACAAACATTACTAGCCCTTCTGGCAGAAAATGACTTCAAGACATATTACCTGCTAATGGTTCTATAAGAAAATAACTTTATTAGTTTGGGCGTTTGACTCACATAACTGCAAAATAACCAGATATTCCCTCCTCCCAGATTTCAAAGCCACCAAAATACTGTATCTCCCTTACTCACTTAACACGTGTGGATCCATGCTGGTAGTGAGCAGCGCTCCTCTGGAGGTGCTGAGATAGGAGGTTCCTTGATTTAAATTTGTTGGATATCAGCTGTGCCTGTATAAAAATAATAATAATGTAATTAGTATGATCCCTTCAGTGGACAAATATGCAGCATTCAGTATAAGCTATCAACCCTAATATTAACAAAAGACAACCCCAAGAGTGAGAGAAGACAGAGGCACCAAAAACAAATATATGGCCCATCCTCAAACAGGAACTTAATTTAAAGCAGTGCAAAATGGTTCAGGATTATGTCACAACCCAACCATCCATTATAAAAACCACAGTGTAAAGTCAGAGATCAACAGCCATAAGAATAGCAATGTCCCTTTAGTGCATCAATGTAACGTCCTGTAGAGTTCAATAGTATGAATAAAAAAGCAGATGCATCTGGTGCTCCCGCTGCCTGTGTCCGCCGTCTCAGCTGTCCCGCTTCAGCACTACCTACTGTAATATTGTATGTTTATTGCTTTATTGTTCTCGTCCTCCAACCCTATCGTACAGCGCTAAGAAATATGTTGGCGCGTTATAAATAACTGATAAGAATGATATATTGTCCATATTAAAAAAAAAACACAGAACAGATGGCATTATCCTGCTCATATATTCACACTGCTCTATTCCAAATAAGTATAATTCATTTCAAGACTTCAGCTGCCTTACATGTTGTTCTGGTCTGTAACTGTTACATACGCCTATAACATATATTATCTCTTAACTGTATATAAAATGTATGTAAATATCAAATATACATTTTAACGTAACCGTGTAACTGTCATTATAACTCTGTGCCCAGGATATATGTGAGAACGAGAGGTAACTCTCAATGTGTTACTTCCTGGGAAAACATTATATAAATACAAATATGGAAAACAAATCTGATTAATTCTGGGGGTTTTTTTAATGTCAGATTTTATATTTAGATATATGTCCCTAGGGAGCTCCCATAGAGAGAAAGGGAGAGAGAGAGACGTTCTGCTGCAGAGTAACT
Source organism: Ascaphus truei (assembly GCA_036426205.1). NCBI lineage: Eukaryota > Metazoa > Chordata > Amphibia > Anura > Ascaphidae > Ascaphus > Ascaphus truei. The sequence continues at coordinate 58,690 of WSYH01002932.1, forward strand.
GTGTGTCCCTGTGCTGGATGTGCTGGCTCCACCCTGCAGGACAAAGCCAAGGTTTGGAACACACGGTGGAACACACGGAGGAGGTGGAACACACGGAGGAGGTGGAACACACGG
>WSYH01002932.1:58821-75625 GCA_036426205.1 Ascaphus truei
TGGAACACACGGGGAGGGTGGAACACACGGTGGAGGTGGAACACACGGTGGAGGGATGGAACCACGTGGAACCACGGTGGCGGTGGAACACGGAGGAGAGTGGAACAACGGTGGAGGTGGAACACAGGGGAGGTGGAAAACACACGGTGGAGGTTGGGAAACGGAGGGAGGACGGTGGAACACACGAGGGGTGGAAACCACGGAGGAGGTGGACCAACGTGGACGGTGGAAGTGGAACAACGGAGGAGTGGAACACACGGAGAGGTGGCAAACAACACGGAGGAGGGTGGACACACGGTGGAGGGGAACCACACGGTGGAGGTGGATACACGCGGGAACAACGGTGGAGTGGGTGGAACACACATGAGGAGGGGAACACACGGAGGAGGATGGAACACACGGTGGAGGTGGAAACACGGTGGAGGTGGGACAACGGTGGAGGTGGAACACACGGAGGGGTGGAAACAGGAGGAGGTGGAACACACGGAGGAGGTGGAACACACGGAGGAGGTGGAACACACGGTGGAGGTGGAACACACAGTGGAGGTGAAACACGGTGGAACAACGGTGGAGGTGGAACACAAGAGGAGGTGAACACACGGAGGAGGTGGGAACACACGGGGAGGTGGAAAACCACGAGAAGATGGAACACACGGTGGAGGTGACAAAACACATGGTGAGGTGGAAACACACGGAGGAGTGGAACCACAGGTGGAGGTGGATACATGGTGGAGTGGAACACACGGAGAAGATGGAACACACGGTGGAGGTGGAACACACGGTGGAGGTGGAAACAGGGGAACACACGGAGGAGGGAGGTGGAACACACGGAGGAGGTGGAACACACGGTGGAGGTGGAACACACGGAGGAGGTGGAACACACGGAGGGGAGGTGGAAAACACACGGAGGAGAAGGTGGAAACACACGGGGGGAGGTGGCACCACCACAGTGTGAGTGGGAACACACTGGTGGAGGTGGAACACACGAGGAGGTGGAACACACGGTGGAGGTGGGGAACACCCAGAGGAGGTGGACACACGGTGGAACACTGTGACTTCTTGGTCTGTTTGTACCAGCCACAGTTGCATATATTAGTTGGAATCTTCACCTGCGGGTTCTGGAATGCAGCCCAAAGCGGCATGCTGTTAAGGGAATGACGCTTATTAATAATGGAATAAGATTTGCTGCTCCCATGATCTGAGGGAGGTTACACCTGTATTTCACACTTGTGTATTAATCACTAAGATATATTTATGTGTAACGGGTCATTCCTCATGAATACAACCGCTACTAAATGCGGGTGCAACCTGTTTGGCTTCTCAGGAGCCTAGCCTCCGCTTGGGGAACTGGGGTACATACAATAATAACATCTCAGGGTTGCAACGCCTCCACTGGGAGGGATCCCAACGGAGTGGAGGGAGGGCCCTCACAGGAAACAACCACACAACGCGAACGAATATAAAACAGGACTGGCTTTACTGCATGGGAACAATATATATATCACGCAATACATCACAACATCATAAACATCATACAGAATAACCTCATCCATGCGCCACGGCGGACGCTACACCGCACTGGGTGTCACGGCGGACCACTAACCACACGTAGGCGTCACGGAGGACGCTACCAACCTCTAGGGTCAGGGGACGCTACCACCTTGGCGTCATGGCGAGCTAACCTCCCACCTGTGACCCCACCCTGTGTCCAGTAACCCCCACCCAAATGTCTCGTGCCCCAAAGTCAAATACCACTGAACATGGTATGTGTGACTGCGCAGCCACTAGTTTGGTGATAGGCCTGGTTGGTGCACGTGAGTAGCAGGTTACCTGCCCGGCGCTTCAGCACGGGTACCAGCGATATAAATCCGCACGATCTGACGTGGCCTCCACACCGCGGGGGTGAAAGTCCCGCGCCAACAATGTCACTCCAGTCGCAGGGTCTTTGGTGGTGTTCTGAGCCCAAAAACCCACCTCCAGGGCGCACGGCTCAACACTGTGTCCCTGTCTATGTTCAACCAATAATGGGGCAGTGTCACCCTAATAGGGCCTGTCCCATAAGCCCACAAGCTGATAGGTGGACTCAGGACCTAACTGGGACCTTGGGGCTGGCCAATGCAGAGGGTCACTGACCCCTGCATCCACCTCTTACCCCTAGCTGGTCCGGATCCTGAGTGCCTGCGTAGCTGCAAACCCCGACCGAAATGTATCTAATGGGAGCAGGGGAATCGGCCTTCTGATGGGCTCCCTGGCGTCATGTGTCTCTGCCCCTAAGACACCTGGGGCTGGCAGTCTATTCTCGCGCGAGGCGAGCTGTCTGAGCCTCGCGCTGTGTTGCATGCATTGCCGCATGCGCAACAGCCTGTGTATGGGCAGGCGCCCTGCTTCCCGAGCCGCAGGGCGGGTAGCAACGCCGATCGCGGCCTTAGCGACGGCCCGATCGCGCCCGGCAACCGGCCGCTCGCGTCCCTAGCTACAAGGGATTCCGATGCCGCTCGCGTTCCCTAGACAACGCGGCGGCTCGCGGGACAAACAGAGGGGGGTGAGGTGCGCGAGGGGGGCCTGAGCACACGCGGAGGGGGGACCCCCTGGACTCCTCCCTGGTGAAAACTCCACGTCTCGCGTGGAATAAATAACTCAAAACGTACAGAAAATAATAAAAAAATGCTAAAAATATACAACTTAACACAGGTAACTCTAAACGAGATTGCATAACTCGTTGAGCATCACAATCACAGACTGTATCTTACTACGAGAAACGCTGACAGAATAAATGGGGTGCCCCCATTTGATCGTAAGAACCTAGTTGGCGGGTACCTAACTCGTTTGACTCCGTCGGATTTGTTCTTCGGCAACTCCCTGGGGGAAGTAATTAAGCATAGTCTGAGGCCGAGACTCTTCCCTTGAGGGGGAGAAATGTCTTCTGCGGGTACAAAACAGGACTCTGTGGACAAAGGCTGGCCTGTTGGTGCCACCTTAGTAGGCGTTGGCCTACGGGGCCCTTTACCCGTAGCTCCTTCGGGAGATGCCCATTCTGCAGGATGGTCCCTTTGAGAGGGTCCTCCATGGGTCTTCCGGAAGTGTTAAGAGGAGTCTCGTTAGTTACAGTCTCTTGCCCAACCTATGATAGATCGAACTCACCGTTGAGCGGTGTGTGGCCTGTAGTTCCTTTCTCTTCATCTCCCACTGGGGGATGGGGAGAAGGTGATTACGATGCCAAAACTTACCCGGCCATGGTGTTCTGATGCGATAAAACCGGGGAGGCCACGGCATCTGTGACTCCACCTCATATACGCCCATCTTCTCCACCGGTCCGCCAGTTTATGTTTTCCGGGGATTCCCAAAGTACGAAGTAAACACTGCATACCCAGGACAGTAATTCTCGATACTTGACGTTTTGTCATAACGTCTCTTGTACAGCATTCAGTTTGGCTGTAGACTTCTCGCCTGTGGTACGCTTGTTGCAGACTGTCCCCTTAGCTTGGCACGTACTATAAAATGCGTTGTTATGAATGTCCCGTCCGTTGATACTCGGAGGACGCAATCTTGGAAGTCTGGCCTCCGCAAAATGAGGAAGTACGGGGGGAGAACCTGTGGACTCATGGCGAGTACAGTTATAGAGCGTTGTACAAAGTCTCTACCATGACGACTCCATTCTGTTTTCTGCATTCCTTCAGGGTTCCAAAGCATGTCCAACAGGGTCCTGTTGAATCGTTCAGGTAAAGCATCTCCTTCAGGGTGGTACGGCGGACGTCCGGGATTGGCGATGTTCAGCATTTTAAGTAATTCTCGGATAGAGTACTCTCAAATATCGCCCCCTGGTGAGTGAAGAGTCGGTTTGAAAGACCGTAGTGAACGAAGAACTTTTACACAGAACTTTCTGAGATCCGTGATAGCCTTCTGGGTTTTGTGGGGAAGCCTGTCCAATCGAGGTGTAATGGTCCGTGATGCCAGCACATTACCGATTCCTCGACTATCAGGGTCGTCGATTACACAGGAAGTCCATACACACCAGGTCCATTGGACAGAACTCTTTTAGATGGGCATGGGAGAGCTCGTCGGTAGGCCACGTCTTGCGTTGAACGCACCGGGAACAACGGCGGCAGTGTTGGTCTCCCGCTTCCCGCATCTTGGGCCAGAAAAACCGGGTCCGGACTAGCCCAAAAGTTTCTGCTACCGAGATGCACGTGGTCATCGGTAGAGACTAAACACCATATATCTCAAGTTTGGGGTAGAACAGTTGTCGCCTATCAGGGTGGTTATGATAGGGACTACCCTATAGAGCAAACAATATCTATCTCGAACTTGTCCACATCACGCATGGAGTAACGCGACAGATCTCGGGGGGAGCACTCTTCAATAGAGCAGGGTTCTTCCGCTGAAACGGCTGTCGATTATGTGATTCACTGGATCTCTTAATGTAGTCTACTAAGTCTTTCCATCTTATGACTTTGTCCTGGGTTTGTTCATCCTGCGGGGCGCAGTAGGCTGCAGGGATCGCTTGCGACTGGCACCCTAACGAATCGGGCAACTCTTAGTTCAGAGAATGCGACCTGATCATGATGACGGCCGCATAACACATTGCTCGCCCAGGTCCAGGGATCTCTTCCCATTCATATCATCAGGGTGGCACTCAATCCTGGTCGTCGTGATAGAGCATCGGCCCCAATGTTCAGAGGCCTGGCTGTACTTCAGCGAAGAACGGAATTACATAGTGTCGCCAACATCGGTGTCCGGCTGCATCCAATTGGCGGAAGTATTGATGTACGTGAGGGGAGTGTTATCGGTCCTTACCTCAAACGTAACACCATAGGGTAATCATGAAGTTTCTCGTGATCGCCCATTTGAGAGCCAGGAACTCTAACTTGTGCACCGGATATTTGCTCATGGGGGTGGTCAGACTGCGGCTGATGTAGGCTACAGGCCGAAGGACCCTCGGGGGTGATTCGATGAAGGACAGCGGCAGTCCTTGGACTGGGCATCACATGCAGGACATATGGGTTGTTCTGGGTCAGCATATGCAAGCAACTGGTGCTGTCAGTCAGGCTTTTCTTCAAATTCAGGAAGGCCCGTTCACACTCAGGCGGCCACTTATCACCCAACCGGTTGACGGGCCGACGTGGCCTTTCTCCCAGTATCTCAGGTATATCTTCAGCAAATTGTTAGGGGTTTAGCTCGAGAGATACCCTTCCTACGAAAACCGACGGTAATACCCCACGAACCCGAGGAAGGATCGAAAGTTCCGCGACATTATCGGGACGCGGCCAGATCACCACCGCTTCTACTTGGCTGGATCAGTAGCAATCCACTGGGCAGCACGATGGTGTCCCACGTAGGTCACTGAGGTGTGGAAAAACAACCACACTTGCGAGGATGATAGCTTCAACCCTTCTTGTCCACAGAGATCTATCACCTTCAGTAGCCTCTCTCTGTGTTCTTCTAAGGTCTTCCCAAAGACAATGATATCGTTCCAGGTAAAACAGGCACTCCCGAGGATTCATGTCCCTATTGTTTTACTCAACCGCTGGAAGGTACAGGGGCTCGTATACCTTTGGGGCATACGCGTGGAAACTGGTAGAAGCCCAGGGGACAGACCGAAGGGCAGTCTTTTCCATGATCACTTCACGCATGGGTACCTGGTAGTACCCAGATCGCAAACGAGCACACTAAACCATTGGCTCCCGTTCAGAACGTTCAGGATCTTTCAATACGAGGGAGATTGTATGGGGTCAGTTACGATAGATTTTAGGGTTTCGATATTAATATGACGCACAATCTTACAGATCACATTCTTTCCTTACTACCACTATGGGTGATGCATAAGGACTCCGCGACCCGTCAGTATTCCAGCGGTCTCATCTCCTCCAGAATCCCTTACATCATCCACATCCTGGGGCGCGATACGACGAGAGCGTTCACGGAACGGAGAAGTGGAGTCATTCAGCTTAATAGTGTGTTGGGCGCGCGACTGCGGCCCAATCCATCTCGCTGGTAGAAAATACTTGTTTTTCTCTTCAGCTCTTGGCTGTCAGTCGATCTTCCCACTCGGTCGGCAGAGGCGGGAATCTCGAAACGTTGAACGTCCAGGTTCGACTAACCGATCACTACATGCAGCGGCGTTCACCTGGGGCGCTGGTTTCCACCGGGCTGACGGGATATATACTGCCCAGACTTTACTCTAATCGATTGTCCATTGGAAATGGAGAGTAGATGTGTCTGGATATACACATGGGTTGGAGAGGAACTCGGGTCGTCCACGTCTTATTCAGGTATACCCATACCTCTCTGGATCTTTCCTCAGGGTCAACTTTCCAGAGGAGAACAGATGATCGGTCTCCTCGACCGGAGGAAACAGCACCAAACGGCCAAGGCGTTTCACTCCCGGTGAAAATGGTTCGTCAGTCCGCGGTTGACGATTGTAGAGGTCCGTGACGCTCTAGAGCATATACGGTGCACTCCTCTATCAGTACAGGTCTAGGCGGGCATCGGCCATTGGCAATTCATTAGTCTCCTTCAAGTAGGCTCTGATTACAGTTCGTAAAATCAGTATTTGTCCAGGATGACGGATATGACACTGTCCTTGAGGCTTTGGGCACACCATTGCCCTCCACATCATGGGATGTTTCTTGCCGGTATTCAATTGAAGTATCTCCAGTTGAACGCTCCACAATCCAAGCGATGGGTAATCTTCGTTGCTCAGCCCCTACTTTCAATATGTTCCGCCGACCGCAGGGGACAATGCTTCAGTGCTGGATCGTAGAAGTGCCGGTATATTATGGTCCACTTGAGGACCCGGTGTCCAAATAGAGCAGTCAGCTAGGACTCCCTCTACATACCACACGTATGATGGCCGAAGGGCCCAACCGAAAGTAGACTCTCCCCTGGAGTTAACTTACGCCTGGGCCTAGGTCAGGAGGGGCTTCGGGAGGCGTTGGGGGGGCCTCGGTGGTTTGGCTTCTGAGGTCTGCCTTACAGATCATAGCCTGGCCGAGTGCCTCTACGGGGCGTTTCAGTTTTCTGGGGGCGTATCATTAGGGCACTCTAGAGAAATGGCCTGTCCCAGGTTATAGCAGACGACGTCTTTGAGTCCAGTCGTCTTGGGTAGGGGGGGGAGATCTCCCGAAGCCCGCCCTGTCGTTGAGGGCGACTGGGGTGGCGCATCATCCTCTTTGACCGGTTTGTCTTGGGTCCGGCGAGCGGAGGCCCCAGGGGTGTCACTGACCGGAGTGATCTGGACTGGTGCCGGCAATGCAGTTGGTTGTAGGCCTCATGCCCTTTACGATCCCCAGAATGTACATGAAGGTAGGGGGGGGTCCCCTACTTTAGTGAGCACCTGATCATTGATCACGTATTGTGTGGTGGTGGGGATGGCCCCTCGGAGGAAACTGCTGCGCCGATATCGTCCATCTTGAAGAAGATCCTGAGGCGCAATGTCGCAAGATTCACACAGGACAGACTGGATGCGTTGCGGAAGTCGGACAGGTCTTCCTTCGCCTTCGTGGTGGAGAGCGTATTTGAACAAAGCTTCGCAGTCCTCTTCCTCATCTTGCCATAGATCTGGATAGCAAGCTCTACCATCTGGGTGAGCAGAGAAGATCAGGGTCCTCGCGTCTACGTGTGCAACTGAAACCATGTGGCCGCGGGTGAGGTCGAAGGCTGTACCAGGAGTCTCTGCGTCATACCGTTTCAGAGCAGGGCCATTCGTCGAGCTTGAGGTGTACGCCTTCCAAGATATCGATACTTTTTTTCTTACGCTGTGGGGACAGGAACCGTCCTGAGATACGCCTTCAATTTTCCTATAATTTTGGGTCTGACGCGACCGTAGTTAGCGCTATCCACATAGAGAGGAACGAGTCACTCCTAACAGGGAGCATCATTGTGGAGAGCACTGGGCTATCGTGCTCGCTGCCTGTTAGTTGGGTACTGTGGCCGTTCGTTAGAATGGTACGACGGTGTAGGTGTGGCGGTCTGGGCCCCCAACTGGTGGCCCTCTGCCTAGCATCTGAGAGAGAGGTCACTCTGGGTAGGGATCTATTATCTGATCGGATGGGGTTGTACTGGCGGCGCATATCTCTGTCGTCCCAACCAGATATGTCTGTGGGAGGGAAGAGTGAGTGACTGGAAATCAGTTCCCGCGTGTAAATTAGAGGGCACCCGTCATGTGGCAAAGCTCGGGTAGTACCCACTGGTGGGTCCTCTATCAGGAGATATAGCTGGTTCAGTGGTCGCAATAGGGTTTTTTCCTTGCCGGTTCAACTGTCTAGTGATTGGGATGATGCGGGCGTCCGCAGACAGGGGGGTAATGTCCTTACTGCCGATTGAAGAGTAAAATGGAGACATACAGAAGGCACTCAGTCTACGGCGACCAGGTGTCGCAGAAGATCTCTAGCTTTTCGGCCCAGTCGGCCAACTTGTGGGAGTGAGGGCGAAATGCGGACTGACAGGGTAACGGTAATACAAAGTGGGGCACCCAAGGACTATCTAAGCAGCGCTCAATGTAACGGGTATCCCGATGAATAACCGATACTAAATTGTGTGCAACTGTTTGGGCTCTCAGAGCCTAAGCCTACCCGTTGGGGAACCTGGGGGCGGGTTACATACAATCATACATCTCAGGGTTGTGCAAACGCCTCCACCTGGGAGGGATCAAACGGAGTGGGAGGGGCCTCACAGGAAACAACCACACACAACGCGAAACGAATATAAAACAGGATGGCTTGTATGAATGGAAATATCTATATCAAAAGAAAATAAACATCCAACAACATCTTAACATCATAACAGAAAAAATCATCAGCGCCCCGCGGGACGCTAACAGCACTGGGTGACGGGGCCACTAACACATAGGCGTACGGCGGACGCGACACCTCTAGGCGTACACGGCGGACGCTTACCACCTCTAGGCGGCATGGCGGAGACTACCCCCTCCCACCCTGTGACCCAACCGGTGTAACAGTAGAAACCACCCAAATGTTCTCGTGCCACAAAGTCAAAATACCAACTGAACATGTGTATGGAACACACGGAGGAGGTGGAACACACGGAGGAGGTGGAACACACGGTGGAACACACGGTGGAACACACGGAGGAGGTGGAACACACGGTGGAGGTGGAACACACGGTGGAGGTGGAACACACGGTGGAACACACGGTGGAGGTGGAACACACGGAGGAGGTGGAACACACGGTGGAGGTGGAACACACGGTGGAGGTGGAACTGGACACACAGAGGAGTGGAAACACACGGAGGAGGTGGGAAAACACGGTGGAGGTGGAAAACACGGAGAAGATGGAACACACGGTGGAGGTGGAAAAACATGGTGGAGGTGGAACACACGGAAGGAGGTGGAACACACGGTGGAGGTGGAATACATGGTGGAGGTGGAACACACGGAGAAGATGGAACACACGTGGAGGTGGAAACACACGGTGGAGGTGGAAACACGGGGGAACACACGGAGGAGGTGGAACACACGTGAGGAGGTGGAACACACGGTGGAGGTGGAACACACGGAGGAGGTGGAACACACGGAGGGAGGTGGAACCACGGGAGAAGGTGGAAACACACGGGAGGTGGAACAACACGGTGGAGGTGGAACACATGTGGAGGTGGAACACACGGAGGAGGTGGAACACCGTGGAGGGAACCACAGAGGAGGTGAACACACGGTGGAACACGTGTGACTCTTGGTCTGTTTGTACCCAGCACAGTTGCATATATTAGTTGGAATCTTCCCTGTCGGTTTCTGGAATGCAGCCCAAAGCGGCATGCTGTTAAGGGAATGAGCTTATTAATAATGGAATAAGATTTGCTGCTCCCCATGATCTGAGGGAGTTACACCTGTATTTTCACACTTGTGTATTAATCACTAAGATATTATGATGTGTAACGGGTAATTCCCATGAATACACCGCTACGACTGCTGTGCAACCTGTTTGGCTCTCAGGAGCCTAGCCTCCGCTTGGGGAACGGGTTACATACATATTCATACATCTCAGGGTTGCAACGCCTCCACTGGGAGGGATCCCAACAGGAGTGGGAGGGAGGCCCTCACAGGAAACAACCACACAACGCGAAACGAATATAAAACAGGACTGGCTTTACTGCATGGGAACAATATATATATCACGCAATAACATCACAACATCATAACATCATAACAGAATAACCTCATCATGCGCCACGGCCGGACGCTAACCGCACTGGGTGTCACGGCGGAACTAACCACACTAGGCGTCACGGCGGAGGACGCTAAACCTCTAGGACGCACGGGGACGCTACCACCTCTAGGCGTCATGGCGAGTCTAACCTCCCACCTGTGACCCCCCCACCCGTGTCCAGTAACCCCCACCCAAATGTCTCGTGCCCCAAAGTCAAATACCACTGAACATGGTATGTGTGACTGCAAGCCACTAGTTTGGTGATAGGCCTGGTTGGTGCACGTGAGTAGCAGGTTACCGCCCGGCCTCAGCACGGGTACCGCGATTAAATCCGCACGATCTGACGTGGTCCTCCACACCGCGTGGGTTGAAAGTCCCGCGCCAACATGTCACTCTAGTCGCAGGGTCTTTGGTGGTGTTCTGAGCCCAAAACCCACCTCCAGGGCACGCACGGCTCAACACTGTGTCCCTGTCTATGCAAACCATAATGGGGCAGTGTCCCTACTAGGGCCTGTCCCTAAGCCCACAAGCTGATAGGTGACTCAAGGACCTAACTGGGACCTTGGGGGTGCTGCCTAATGCAGAGGGTCACTGACCCCTGCATCCAACTCTTACCCGCAGCTGGTCCGGATCCTGAGTTGCCTGCGTAGCTGACAAACCCCAGCGAAATGTATCTAATGGGAGCAGGGGAATCGGCCTTCTGATGGGCTCCCTGGCGTCAGGTGTCTCTGCCCCTAAGCACCTGGGGCTGGCAAGTCTATTCTCGCGAATGCGCGAGCTGTCTGAGCCTCCCGCGCTGTTGCATGCCATTGCCGCATGCGCAACAGCCTGTGTATCGGCGGCGCCCTGCTTCCCGAGCCGCAGGGCCGCGGTAGCAAACGCGATCGCGGCCTTAGCGACGGCCCGATCGCGTCCCCGGCAACCGGCCCGCTCGCCGTCCTAGCTACACAGGGATTCCGATGCCGCTCGCGTTCCCTAGACAACAGCGCGGCTCGCGGGACAACAGAGGGGGGTGAGTGCGGAGGGGGGCCTGAACACGCGGAGGGGGGACCTGGCACCTCCTCCCTGGTGAAAACTCCAACGTCTCGCTTGGAATAAATAACTCAAAACCGTACAGAAAATTATATAAAAATGCTAAAAATATACAACTTAACACAGGTAACTCTAAACGAGATTGCATAACCGTTGAGCAATCACAACACAGACTGTATCTTACTACGAGAAACTGCTGAGCCAATAATGGGGTGCCCCCATTTGATCGTAAGAACCTAGTTGGCGGGTACCTAACTCGTTGACTCCGTCGGATTTGTTCTTCGGCAACTCCCTTGGGGGAAGTAAGTAATAAGCATAGTCCTGAGGCCTAGGACTTTCCCTTGAGGGGAGAAAGAATGTCTCTGAGGGTACAAAACAAGGACTCTGTGGATCAAAGCTGGCCTGTTGGTGCCACCTTAGTAGGCGTTGGCCTACGGGCCCTTTACCCGTAGCTCCTTCGGGAGATGCCCATTCTGCGGATGGTCCCTTTGAGAGGGTCCTCCATGAGGTCTTCCGGAAGTTTCGGGTTGAGTCGTTAGTTACAGTCTTTGACCCACCCTTGATAGATCGAACTCACCGTTTTGCGCGGTGTGTGGCCTGTAGTTCCTTTCTTCATCTCCCACTGGGGGATGGGGGAGAAGGTGATTACGATGCCAAAACCTTACCCGGCCATGGTGTCTCTGATGCGATAAAACCGGGGAGGCCAGGCATCTGTGACTCCACCTCATATACGCCCATCTCTCCACCGGTCCGCCAGTTTATGTTTTCCGGGGATTCCCAAATACGAAGTAAAACACTGCATACCCAGGACGTAATTTCGATACTTGACTTTTGTCAATAACGTCTCTTGTTACAGCATTCAGTTGGGCTGTAGACTTCTCAGCCTGTGGTACGCTGTTGCAGACTGCCTTTAGCCTTGGCACGTACTAAAAATGCGTTGTTATGAATACCGTCCGTTGATACTCGGGAGACGCAAATCTACTGAAGTCTGGCCTCCCGCCAAACCATGAGGAAAGTACGGGAGGGAGAACCTGTGGACTCAGGCGAGTACAGTTATAAGCGTTTTGTACAAAGTCTCTACATGACGACTCCATTCTGTTTTCTGCATTCCTTCAGGGTTCCAAGCATGTCCAACAGGGTCCTGTTGAATCGTTCAGGTAAAGCATCTCCTTCAGGGTGGTACGGCGTCGTCCGGGATTGGCGATGTTCAGCATTTTAAGTAATTCTCGGATCAGGAGTACTCTCAAAACTCGCCCTGGTCGGAGTGAAAGTCGGTTTGAAAGACCGTAGTGAACGAAGAACTTTTTACCACAGAACTTTCGAGATCCGTGATAGCCTTCTGGGTTTTTGTGGGGAAGCCTGTGCATAGCGGGTGTAATGGTCCGTGATGCCAGCACATTACCGATTCCTCGACTATCAGGTTCGATTACACAGGAAGTCCATACACACAGGTCATTGGACAGAACTCTTTAGATGGGCATGGGAGATGCTCGGGTAGGCCACGTCTTGCCGTTGAACGCACCGGGAACAACGGCGGCAGTGTTGTTCCCAGCTCCCGCATCTGGGCCAGAAAAACCGGTTCGCGACTAGCCCAAAGTTTCTACCCAGATGCACGTGGTCAGGGTAGAGACTTGAAACACCTATAATCTCAAGTTTGGGGGTAGAACAGTTGGCGCCTATCAGGGTGGTATGATATGGGACTACCCTATAGAGCAAACAAATATCATCTCGAACTTGTTCCACCGGCATGGAGTAACGCGACAGATCTCGGGGAGCACTCTCAATAGAGCAGGGGGTTCTTCCGCTGAACGGCTGTCGATTATGCTGATCACTGGATCTCTTAATGTAGTCTACTAAGTCTTTCCATCTTATGACTTTGTCCTGGGTTATGTTCATCCCGCGTGGGCGCAGTAGGCTGCAGGGATCGCTTGCGACTGGCACCCTTAACGAATCAGGCAACTCTTAGTTCAGAGAATGCGACCTGATCATGATGACGGCCGCTATAACACATTGCTCGCATCCCAGGTCCAGGGATCTCTTCCCATTCATATCATCAGGGTGGCACTCAATCCTGGTCGTCGTGAGTAGAGCATCGGCCCCAATGTTCAGAGGCCTGGCTTGTACAGGCAGGAGAATCGGTATACATAGTGTCGCCAACCATCGGTGTCCGGCTGCATCCATTTGGCGGAAGTATTGATGTACGTGAGGGGAGTTGTTATCGGTCCTTACCTCAAACGTAACACCATAGAGGTAATCATGAAGTTTCTCCGTGATCGCCCATTTGAGAGCCAGGAACTCTAACTTGTGCACCGGATATTTTGCTCATGGGGGTAGTCAGACTGCGGCTGATGGTAGGCTACAGGCCGAAGGACCCTCGGGGTGTTTCTGATGAAGGGGACAGAGCCCAGTCCATTGTTGAGGACTGGCATCCAAATGCCGGACATATGGTTGTTCTGGGTCAGCATATGACAAAATGGTGCTTCAGTCAGGCTTTTCTTCAAACTCAGGAAGGCCCGTTCCACTCAGGCGGTCCACTTATCACCAACCGGTTGACGGGGCCGACGTGGCCTGTTCTCCCAGTATCTCAGGTTATATCTTCAGCCATTGTTAGGGGTTTAGCTCGACTAGAGGAACCCTTCCACGAAAACGACGGTCACCCCACAGAACCCGAGGAAGGATCGAAGTTCCGCGACATTATCGGGACGCGGCAGAGTCACCACCGTTCTACTGTGGCTGGATCAGTAGCCATCACTGGGCAGACACGATGGTGTCCCCGTAGGTCACTGAGGTGTGAACAAAACCATACACTTGTCGAGTGATAGCTTCAACCCTTCTTGTCCAAGACGATCTATCACCTTCAGTAGCCTCTCCTCGTGTTCTTCTAAGGTCTTCCCAAAGACAATGATATGTTCCAGGTAAACAGGGCACTCCCGAGGATTCATGTCCCTATTGTTTTTACATCAACCGCTGGAACGGTAGACAGGGGCCCGCATATACCTTGGGGCATACGCGTGAACTGGTAGAAGCCCAGGGGACAGACGAAGGGCAGTCTTTTCCTGATCACTCTTCACTCATGGGTACCTGGTAGTACCCAGATCGCAAATCGAGCACACTAAACCATTGGCTTCCCGTTCAGACGTTCAGGATTCTCAATACGAGGGAGATTGTATCAGTAAGGTTACGTACGATTTTTAGGGTTGCGATTAATAGACGCACAAATTTACAGATCAATTCTCTTCCTACTACCACATAGGGTGATGCATAAGGACTCCGCGACTCCGTCAGTATTCCAGCGGTCTCATCTCTCCGGAATCCCTTACATCATCCACATCCTGGGGCGCGAACGACGAGAGCGTTCACGGAACGGAGAGAGTGGAGTCATTCAGCCTAATAGTGTGTTGGGCGCTGCGACTGCGGCCCAATCCATCTCGCTGGTAGAAAATACTGTTTTTCTCTTCAGCTCTTGGCTGTTCAGTCGATCTTCCACTCGGTCGGCAGGGTCGAATCTCCGCATACGTTGAATGTCAGGAGATAACCCGATGCACCTACTGCAGCGGCGTTCACCTGGGGCGCTGGTTTCCACCGGGCTGAGGGATATATACTGCCCAGACTTTCCTAAGCGATGTTGTCCATTGGAAATGGAGAGTATGTCTGGATATACACATGGGTTCGGAGAGGAACTCGGGTCGTCCTCTTTTATTCAGGATACCCGATACCCTCTCTGGATCTTTCCTCAGGGTCAATTTCCAGAGAGAACAGATGATCGGTCTCCTCCCGATAGGATAACAGCACCAAACGGCCAGGCGTTTCACTGACACTGGTGAAATGGTCGTCAGTCCGCGGTTGACGATTGTAGAGGTCCCCGTGACGCTACTAGAGCATATAACGGGGGAACTCTCTATCAGTACAGGATCTAGGCGGGCATCGGCCATTGGCAATTCATTAGTCTCCTTCAAGTAGGCTCTGATTACAGTTCGTAATATATCACGTATTTGTCCAGGATGACCGGATACTGATGACACGGTCCTTGAGGCTTTGGGCACACCATTGCCTCCACATCATGGGATGTTTCTTGCCGGTATTCAATTGAAGTATCTCCAGTTGAACGCTCACCAATCCATCGATGGGGTAATCTTCGTTGCTCAGCCCCTCCTTTCATATTGTTCCGCCGACCGCAGGGGCACAATGCTTCAGGTGAGTGCTGGAGTAGAAGTGCGCGGTATATTATGGTCACTTGAGACCCGGTGTCCAAATAGAGCAGACAGCTAGGACTCCCTCTACTACCACACGTATGATGGCCGAAGGGCCCAACCGAAAGTAGATCATCACCCTGGAGTTCTTCGCCTGGGCTCAGGAGAGGGGCTTCGGGAGGCGTGGGGTGGGCTCGGTGGTTTGGCTTCTGAGGTCTGCTGACAGATCATAGCCTGGCCGAGTGCCTTACGGGGCGTTTCATTTTCTGGGGGCGTCTCATTAGGGCAATCTCTAGAGAAATGGCCTGTCCCAGGTATAGCAGACGACGTCTTGAGTCCAGTCGTCTGGGTAGGTGGGGATGATCTCCCGAAGCCCGCCCTGTCGTTGAGGGCGACTGGGTGGCGCATCATCCCTCTTGACCGGTTTGTCTTGGTCCGGCGAGCGGATGCCCCAGGGGTGTCACGACCGGATGATCTCTGACATGGTGCCGGCATGCAGTTGGTTGTAGGCTCATGCCCTTACAATCCCCAGAATGTACATGAAGGTAGGGGGGGGTCCCCTATTAGTGAGCACTGATCTATTGATCACGATTTGTGGTGTGGGGATGGCCCCTCGGAGGAAACTGCTGCGCGATATCGTCCATCTCTGAAGATAGGATGGAACACACGGTGGAGGTGGAACACACGGTGGAGGTGGAACACACGGAGGAGGTGGAACACACAGAGGAGGTGGAACACACGGAGGAGGTGGAACACACGTGGAGGTGGAACACACGGAGGAGGTGGAACACACGGAGGAGGTGGAACACACGGAGGAGGTGGAACACACGGTGGAGGTGGAACACACGGTGGAGGTGGAATACACGGTGGAACACACGGTGGAGGTGGAACACATGGAGGAGGTGGAACACACGGAGGAGGTGGAACACACGGTGGAGGTGGAACGGAACACACGGTGGAGGTGGAACACACGGAGGAGGTGGAACACACGGAGGAGGTGGAACACACGGAGGAGGTGGAACACACGGAGGAGGTGGAACACACGGTGGAGGTGGAACGGAACACACGGTGGAGGTGGAACACACGGAGGAGGTGGAACACACGGAGGAGGTGGAACACACGGTGGAGGTGGAACACACAGAGGAGGTGGAACACACGGTGGAACACTGTTGACTTCTTGGTCTGTTTGTACCAGCACATGTTGCATATATTAGTTGGAATCTTCCCTGTCGGTTTCTGGAATGCAGCCAAAGCGGCATGCTGTTAAGGGAATGCGCTTATTAATAATGGAATAAGATTTGCTGCTCCCCATGATCTGAGGGAGGTACACCTGTATTTCACACTTGTGTATTAATCACTAAGATATATTATATGTGTAACGGGTATTCCCTATGAATACCACCGCTACTACCTGCTGTGCA
>WSYH01002933.1:1120-13620 GCA_036426205.1 Ascaphus truei
TACAGTACATCCCCTGTATCTCCCTGCCTTCAGTGTAATCTGTTTAAAGCCCCCTCCCCCATAATGTTTATGTTAAATCTTTCTGCCTTCAGTGTAATCTGTTTAAGGCCCCCTCCCCCCTAATGTTTCTGTTAAACAGATTACACTGAAGGCAGAGAGATTTAACAGAAACATTAGGGGGGAGGGGGCTTTAAACAGATTACACTGAAGGCAGAGAGATTTAAAGCCCCCTCCCCCCTAATGTTTCTGTTAAATCTCCCTCCCTGCCTGTAATGCTGTGAGTGCAGTGTATGTAAATGTGGGGAGGGGGGGACCCAATGTGCATACTGTGAGGTCTAACCACCCTCACCCCCCCCCATCCTGGCCATGGCCCCTCCGCTTCTGCAAAACAGACACAAAAATTAAAACATCCAAAGTAATGTCCCCTAACCCCTTAATCACCATAGCGGTTATTAACCGCTACAGTCATTAAGGGGTTAACCCACCCTCACCCACCACTTGGGATGCCTACATACCCTCCCACACTAGAGAGGTGGGGGGGAGGAGAGAGAGGTGAGGTTGAAGGAGAGAGGTGGGGGGAGGAGAGAGGTGGGGGGGGAAGAGAGAGGTGAGGGGGAGAAGAGAGAGGTGAGGGGGGAGAAGAGAGAGGTGACAGGGGAGAAGAGAGAGGTGACAGGGGAAAAGAGAGAGGTGAGGGGGGGGGAGAGAGGTGAGGGGGAGGAGAAAAGAGGGAGGTGAGGGGGGGAGGAGAGAGGTGAGGGGGGAAGAGAGAGGTGAGGGCTTAGGGAGGTGAGGGGGAGAGAGAGGTGAGGGGTGGGAGAGACGTGAGGTGTTGGAGGGGTAGCGAGGTGAGGAGGTTGGGGGGAAGAGAGTAAGGTGAGGGGGTTGGGGTAAGAGAGAGAGAGGTGAGGGGGGAAAAAAGAGAGAGGTGAGCGGGAGGAGAGAGAGGTGAGGGGGATAGAGGTGGGGGGAGAACAGGGAGGTGAAGGGGGAAGATAGAGAGAAGGGGGAGAAGAGAGAGAGATGAGGGGGAAAAAAGAGAGAGGTGAGCGGGGAGGAGAGAGAGGTGAGGGGGGAGAGAGGTGAGGGGGAGAACAGGGAGGTGAAGGGGGGAGATAGAGAGAGGGGGGAGAAGAGAGAGAGGTGAGGGGGAAGAGAGGTGGGGGCAAGAGAGAGGGGTGAGGGGGGAAAGGGATGAGGGGGAGAAGTGGGGGAATTGAGGGGAAGAAGAGGGGAGGGGGAGAGGCATGTGAAAGGGAGATGGGGAAGAGAAGTGGGGGGGACAGTGATTTTCACAACAAACTAAATAAAAGCCAAATAAAAATTACCTTAGCACAAGCTATACACGTGGTGGAAGAAAGAGAGAGAGAAAGAGAGAGAGAAAGAGAGAGAGAAAGAATGAGAGAGAAAAAGAGAGAGAGAGAGAGAGAAAGAGAGAGAGAAAGAGAGAGAGAAAGAGAGGGAAAAAGAAAAAGAGAACGAGAGAGAGCTCTGTGAGAGGAGAGGAACGGAGATGCAGCTGGAGCTTGGGCCGAGAGAGGTATTTACTGCTAGCAGTTTTAAATTTGCCAGTTTTTGTATTTCAAATTCTCAGCGCGCTCCCCCTGCATCTCTGAAAGGTGAATTGGCAAATTGCCAAAAATTCTAACCAATCAGAGAGCAGGGATTTCAATAATGCCCGGAATTTTAGAGCTTTAGCCTATAATCTGTATAATCTGTAAACTGAGTGTTTGCTTGGGGTTTCAAAAGGCAGCTAATAAGACCATGTGCCTCTAAAGGAGTGCACCTGTGACTGAAAGAGACAATGGTGCCAGTAATTTGCAGCCGGTAATTCATATTAATGCTTTTATCTGTACAGGCATACCCCGCTTTAAGTACACTCACTTTAAGTACACTCGCGAGTAAGTACATATCGCCCAATAGGCAAACGGCAGCTCACGCATGCGCCTGTCAGCATGTCCTGAACAGCTATACCAGATCCCTACCTGTAACGAAGCTGTGCGCAAGCGGGGAGACTATAGAGCCTGTTACAAATGCGTTATTTACATCAGTTATGCTCGTATATGACTATTGCAGTACAGTACATGCATCGATAAGTGGGAAAAGGTAGTGCTTCACTTTAAGTACATTTTCGCTTTACATACATGCTCCGGTCCCATTGCGTACGTTAATGCGGGGTATGCCTGTATTGATATTTCTGAAGGGGTCCAATTGTTTTCTACAATGTACAACATACGTTAGTCAGAAGTGTTGAAAGGCATAAATGAGAGTAGAATAATTAAGTAGGCACATTAACACACTAACTGCATATTCAGCAGAAAATAATTTACATGTGTTGCTTGTAGTGGTACCATTTCACAGCTATTACACCTACTGTATCTTGCTACTCTGCCATACCAAGTTTTGGTATTTAATGGAGCTACAGTACTATAATTCCAGAAAGTGGACAAAAATTGCGAATGTTTGTCCTATCGGGCTGCTTAGCAGAGCCGGAATGAAACCGTGTTAAAAAAAGAGCCTCTCTTGGATGGTTTGGACATGCGAGAAGGGCTTACAGAATACAAGAACCTGCATATCAGAGCTAAAAAGAGCTCTTTCTGCTTGGAAATGCACTTCTCAAAGCTACTAGACTATCCCCCAATTACTTAAATAGCCTGGTGTAGCTAAGGATAGGAATGATTGCTGTGGGGCGTCTGATTGAAATCATAAAACAATGCTGTGTCGACACAATGCATTTCTTGTTCTTGGTACATGATATGTCCTGTTATTGAAACATGAGCCGTTTCTTTGTTGTATGTATGATGTATTAGAAAAACAGTATACATTGTAATTACAACTATGCCAGCAATACATACCTTTGAGGCATTATCTTTTCATAATCCATGTGTGTTTAGGCCTTTTCCACTGCTCATCTCGTGTTCCCTACCACATTATAAAGATTTATAATATTTAGGTTTCGCTAGATTCTAGCAGTTAAATACTACCAGATGGAAGTGGTTACTGTGAGTATGTTTATGGAGACTACTACAATTTCAGATTCCTTCAGTGTTAGAATATATCTGCGGGAAAATGAGCCCAGCTTCATCTCTAGTTCAGATCTGATGGTTGGGTTTATGCAAAAGGATTACCAATAAGTTTGGATGGGCAATGCATATTATTCCATTAGTATGTTTGTATTTTGGAGGTTACCAAGGTTTCTATGTAAATCAGTGGAACCTTGGTAAGCCTGCAGCCATCGGGTCCAATCTGAGAAGAGCAGGAAATGCTGGTGATCAGGCAACAAGGTTTGTTTGGCACAATAAATGTCAGCAAGTTCTTGTGCCTGTATCTCTCCTATATGATCAGGCAACAAGGAACAGTAGGATGTATAATGGAAAATAATACCTATAAAGAATTTTTTAAGTACAGTATTCACACTTATACATACACTCTTATTTATACCATTATACATTTGCACATACAAATTCACACATAAACATACATGAACACATTAACCCTTCCCTACCTGCATGCATACATAATACTTGGGCAGCCTATAATGTAAAGAGAGCCACTGGGAAGCCAAGCCCATCTGTCCCAGGGTACTTTTTCTTTATTAAGTACAGTAGCTTCAATATTAATAAACTGCTTCCAACGGCCCTGGGCAGAAGAGCAATATAAATCAGTTCACTTAATGTTTATCAGTGCTGGAAGAATTGTCTGCTTGTGACACTGTGAAGTCACTAGTTAAAACAAAATCTTATATACAGATACCAAGAGTGAATTCTTCTACACGTGGAACTTCTCCCTAACTCCACCTATTGAAACTCCTCAAATAACCCAGATAAAATAACTCAACATTGCAGGCATGTCCCCAAAATAACACAGTTTCCATGGTATTCAGTGGTAATGTTGCTGCAGTGTACTGCAGTCTGCTACAACATAACACAGAACAATGACGTTTGCTATGTACACTGTACATGTACTTCATATATTGACAGTATTAAAATCAGTATGAAAAGGATGTTCTTTGCATCAATTTTTCTCCATAATAATATTGATTTACCATCCCTGAAGTAACTTCCCCAAGGTGACCCACTGATGCCAGTGGATTTAAAACCCAGTATCTCTCATTGGACTGTCCGGATTCTTAAATACAAACCACTCTTCTTTTTTTATTTTTTTACTTTGATTTTATTTATTTTCTACAAAGCAAACATACAATGAGACCATGAGGATCCCAAGGGGTCTCCTTTTTTGTTAAGTATTATCACAGCTTTACATACACCATTGCTGGCAATACATATTCTGTGAAACTTAACCTCTATATCTAACACGTATCCATTTTGCATATAACAACCTTACGTATATGAAAACAAACTGCAAATGTACAGACATGACTAACAAAACAAAATAAAACAAAACATAACAAAAAAAAAAGATAAACGGGGAGTGGTGGGGGAAAGGGGGGGGGGTTTGACTGTATCGCAGCGGTCTCTTCCACTCCGTGGAGGCTCCAAGCCTAAACTGGACTCTGGATGTCCCGTATTTAACTGTAGGTTTCCTCACATTCTAACTGATCAAGGAGAACGCATCTGCCTCAATCAATCCCAAATTGTGGATACCTCGACCCCGGGGATGTCTGTCTGGGCCAACCAAGGTGTCCAGACTTTTAGAGAATTTTCTCCTGTGTCATTAACTAAGCTTGTTAATTTTTCCATTTGACACACAAACCACACTTCTTGATGAAGATGAATTTGAAATAAAATCTTTGAGTCATGTGAACAAACTGTGGCTGATTCATTCACCAAATATCTGTGCTTCACAATTACAACTTATAAGCTTATAACACAATCTGATTGCATTTACTCTCGGAAGAGTTGGATTTTATACTTTTATGGGAAGTGAATAACATTATACTGTAAGTAATAGTGCTCTAAACCAGCGGTGCGCAAACTTGGGGGGGTGGGAGATTTTGTGGGGGGGCACGGGTGGTTGCAGAGGTCCCGCACTCTCCCCCAAGGCAATTCATTTAAATGTCGGGGGACAGCGTGAGGCCTCTGCAACCTCTACTTACCGAGGTTCAGCCAGCCTCATGACGCGTGACCATGGCAACAAATGACGCCGTGGGTCTTGTGACATCACAGTTGTCACAGTAATGTGACGCAAATGACGCCGCAGGTCACGTGATGTCACATGATCCTGCAGTGTCATTTGATGCCACGTGAGGTAAGGGGGGGGGGGTCACCCTCGGACCAGCACAGGCAGAGGGGGCGCAGCACAAAAAGTTTGCGAGTCTCTGCTCTAAACTATACTAAAAGTTTTTAAACACCTCTGTGAGTCCCACAAATTTGAAAATCCTAACTCTAGCACAATGGCATATTGAATTGTAATTACAAGCAAATGTTAAACAAAACTTTCAAAGTCCACCAAAGACTGAATTTATGACTTTCGACAGCAGATGAAGTAGAGAGCATGTTGTGGTCCTCAAAGTGTAACGCCCATCTGTACCTACTATGAAGAATTTTCACGTTTTTGACGGTGAAAGGGTACCCAGGCTCAATAATAAAGGTTCAGCCCACTTGGGTACCCCTGATCTGTGTATTGAGGTCCTAGAGTTTCAGCTCTTGGGCCCAGTTGTAAGAAATGCATTACTGTTACTGTGTGCAAATTTTGCGACATTAAAGATTTTTGTGTGTTTTGCCTTGCCTGGGGTGCTGGGACCAGGAGATTTCTATGCTGTAAGTTTCATGGTGGGTTTGCCGGAGAAAGTCTCTACAGAATGTGTCTATGTAGCGGGGTTCTGGATACCCCAAAAGTTGGATCCGGGAATCGAGTGAGATTCTCAGATGCAGCCAAGAACATTGCTCCGGGCAAACTATGACCCTGAAAACATTCTTGAGACTCACCGCCAGCAGCATAATCCAGACAAGGTAAATAGGGCATGAAGGGGTTAATGTATACCTGCAACCATACAGGGGATCTCTAGTAAAAAGGGGAGGGGGTGCCCAGATACAATACATGGCCAGGTACCCTGAACCTAGTATAAAGAGTTTATGTTTAATAGGGATATGTACTGATAACCTGTGAAAGAACTGTGGGATTTCCAAGTCTTGGATTCCAGATGGCTACCAAGCTTGGTGCCTATGGGTCTGTGCGGGGTCTGGACTTGAAAGCCTCAGGGATGCCAAGGTGTTAGAACAGGAGGGGTACTGCAGTTCTGCTTAAGTTCCCGCATCCTGGGCTAATACAGGGCTATCCGGCCACCATTTGCCAGAGCCCAGACTCTGTGGAGCATGGAGCCACGGGGGGATCAGTATGCAAAGAGGCAGTGGTGCCAGGAAGGCGCATGCCCCTTTGCAGAATGAAAAAAAGGTGCTAACCCGGCTTTACAATACCGGTAAATCGGTGATTGGCTGGCAGGAGAATTCCCACGCTCTGATAGGCTGTAGAGGTTTGTGAATGGGACACTGAAACCCATAAGAAACCTTGCAGCCAATCAGGAGCGCAGATTCAAAGTGCCAAACCATCAGCGGGAAATTCAAAGATGCTCTGTACTGAATAGACACAAGCCGGCTTCAAAGATTTTGAGCGAGAACATTTTCTAAGTCCCGCTTATTGAGAATGTAGCAGTCGCGGCTGGCATTGCATGCCAAAAACAGTTTCAGAATTTCATGAGTACCTCCTGGTCATTGGAAAGGGCTCCTACAGAGGTCATTTTTGTGAATTTCGTTTAAAGGACAAGTTTATTCGTTAGCCCCGTTCCCAGTAAGTGTGTTAACCGTGCAAATTGTGTTATATTGTGCATGTCTTTTCCTGAAATAAATGACAATTTATTTTACCTCCTTGCTTTGCTTAATCATATAATCCCGGTATAAAAAGGTGTTGATAAGCCTGGTCTCCTGTGACAACGTTGGTCCAGGAAAAGGTATTGTGACACATGTAAAATATTTAATGACTCGAGATATATGAATATCCCCTAAATTGATTAGTGTAAACATTTTCAACAATTTTCATGTTCTCAGAGGATGGAGATTATTTCACAAAGTCCAGGGGGAGCATGTAGGGAGAGAAAACAACAAACACAGACAATCTATGTGTAGGAGTAGTGTAATGATAGACCAATCTCAGCTACAATCTTGGCTCTATAGGTGTCCTACTCACAAGATGAACGATATTCAAAAGCAGTAATGGCTAAAGTTGTGGTACCAATTCCGGGGTAGGTACTGTATAATGTGGTATGATGTCCTCCACAGCACTCAGAGGAAATTATCCCAATGATAGGAGAAAAGGAGAACTACATAGCATAGATCAACTAAGTTTGAAAGGTTTATAGTAAAATATACAATGCGCACTTACAATAAAAATTATTACAACAGGCACACAGCACTATCCAGTGCTTAGAGGGAAGCCGCACAGCATAATCTCACTGCCCCGCCTCCGTTCAACATCCTTTGTGTCCGGGTTAACTCCCTGCCGCCGATGGAGGATCAGCCTCCGCTGTTTGCGGTTCCTGCTTGGTCCCGTCCCCTGGCGTCTGATGTCCGTTCCGGTCCGGCTTCTGTGGTGCTCCTGCTGTTTGCGGCGCCTCTCCTCAGGGCTCAGGAAAAAGGAATACTCCCACTCAATGCGTTTCGCCACGGAATAGCAAGGCCTTCGTCAGGCTCCTGATCATTTTTATTGTAAATGCGCATTGTATATTTTTTCTTAAATTCTTCAAACTTAGTTGATTTGTGCTATGTAGTTCTCTCTTTCTCCTATCATTGGGGCCATTTCCACTGAGTGCTGTGGATGACATCATACCACATTATACCTACCCTGGAATTGCTGCCACAACTTTAGCCATTACTGCTTTTGAATATCGTTCATCTTGTGAGTAGGACATCTATAGAGCCAAGATTGTAGCTGAGATTAGTCTATTAATACACTACTCATACACTTAGATTGTCTGTATTTGTTGTTTTCTCTCCCTACATGCTCCCCCTGGACTTTGTGAAACAATCTCAACGTACTGGGATTAGTGAAGACGTGCCCCACCAGAGGGTCTGAGCAGGGAGTTACAACCTTAATTTGTGTATTTCACTGTTGTCACTTATTACTACTTTTTTAAGTATAAAGATATTGTATCATTTAAATACGCACTGTAGAGAAATTCAGAGTTACTTTAACACTTCACTATATTAGGAGTGATCACCTGTGAGTTGTTTGCACCTATTTTATCACTTTTTCACTTGTATCTCAGAGGATGGAGAGACATTTTTTTTAAGTGTCATAAGTTCAATATTTGCCTTTTTGTGCTATCCTTTCTCACATCTCTAATAATGAATTTAAGACATTTCAACATCTTCAAGACAAATGGATATTGAGAATACTTAATTTTTTTAAAATGTCTCTTATAAAAACACCTTTACTGGTGTTTGAATGCCACATGATGCTTGTGAATTTAAAAATCCATTATAATGATGTTCTTTTAATAGAACTAGATTCTTTAGTCCCTTTGTTTTCCAAAGCTGAAACCACACATCAGTCTATGTCTAAATGTGTATATGCTGTTAGTTGAGTGAAGGATTGCTTGCAATTATAACATCATAAAAATAACATTTGTAGTGTTTAACACAGTACTTTTATGCCTTGGTTAATTCAGAACTTATACCAGTTACTGTATCTGTGTGGTCCAACCAATCTAAAATAGTTCATCACTATTAGCTTTAAGTGATGGATTGTTTCAATTTATTTTCTATTATAGTATCAGTCTTAAAGACATGCCAGCTATTTCATATGGTACATTATGTGGTTTAAAGCTAATTAAAAACAAAAGACAAAGGGGCCTATTCTCAAAGCATTCATAAAAAAAAACGCCGGGCCGCTTACTACCCCTGTTTTTTGAGCGTTGCTATCACGGTATTCAGAAAGCCTCGATCACCTGTGATAGCAAAATTCCCAAAACAGGCGGGTAGCCGGCGACGTGATGATCGCCTCTCTCAAAAGGTCTTACCTGGCGATTTCTTTTAGCTGCAGAGAGAGCTGCACAGAGAGAGAGCCGCCTCTCCCTGCGCAAATCTCACCTACAATCTAAATATTTTAATATACATTTTAATACTGGTGTACATGAGCAGGATGTCTCCATAGCAGAACCACATTGATTTCAGGTCCGGGTACCCCTGCTTCCCGAGATACAGGCCCCGTTATGGGGTGCCAGTATCACCTATGCATTTAAATGTCTCGCGTCACGTGATCGGGACATTTCAATGCATAGGAAATACCGGCACCCCATAAGGGGGCATGTATCTCGGAAAGCAGGGGGTCCCCGGACCTCAAAACAATGCGGTTCTGCTCCGGAGACCCCCTGCTCATGTACACTAGTATTACAATTTATATTAAAACAGCTTCCTTAACTTAGCGGCTAGCCGCTAAGGCAATGAAAAGGTTAAACCTCAATATGTGTCAATATGTGTAAATAGAAGATGAACCTCGCTCTAACTGTGTCCTTCTGTGTGCTGCCTGGAAAATGCTAAGAAGCAATTAAAGTTCGCAGAGGTACTTAAAAAGAAAGAATTCCTATGGAGCGCGCTACAGAATTAAGATATTGATGTGTATGTAACGGGTGTACCCCTGTGGTACGGTATTACTGGTACTGCTTTCACCTGTTAGGATAACATAGGACCTGAGCCTCCACCACGGGGAGCCTGGGGTGTACTTACACTTGGTGCAGCGCCTCCACTGATGAGGGATCCCAACGGGGTGGGAATATGCCCTGATCAGAACCCACATAAAATATACCACACGTGATTGGAAAACAGTTTTACTGACAAGGATAATAAGAACCATAGCATATAACCATCATACATGTAACTTCCCTTGATGCACACACATTCACATATGTATCTTCTCCTCCAAAGTACCTGGGTGCTGGGCACCAATTCCCTGATGTCCCTTATGTCCACACCCACCCAATGAGTGTTGGAGATAGCTCTATCCCTTGACGTGTTGGTGCACTCTTTATAGATACCTGCCCGGGCTCCAGCCACGGGTGCTGCTACACAACTGGGTTTGGGTCCGCCTGATCCGACGTGATGTCCTCCTGCGCGTGGGGTGAATTCCGGCGTGGATAATATCACGCGGCTCCGCACCGTCTGTACCTTGGCGAGGATCTGTCTACAGCTAGAAGGCCGCAGTCACTGCTTGGTGTGGCCTCCATGAAGATAGTCTATATATATGAGTCTCTGGGAAGATAGTCTTTATATATATAGGGGGTCTGAGCCCAGACCCAGGAATCAGGCTGCGCGCCACTACACGTCTCCTTACTTAACCAAGTAGCTAAAGGGGCAGTTCTCCTTAACTTAAGGCCTGTCCCTGAAGCAACCACAAACTGGGGCAATGGAAAGTATTATCTGGGGCCTGTGGGGGTGACTGGCCTAGTGCAAGGGACTACTGCTCCCATGCACCCTCACCTACCCAGCTCCCTGCTGCAACTGCGGCTTCCAACCCCGCGAAAAGTATCTAATTTCCTGGTGTTAGGAGGTCCTAAAGCCCTATTGGCTCCCTGGCATCACGTGGGGTGCTCCTAGGTACTATGGGGCTTGTAGTACCCCCTGGTGCCTCTATGTAATGGCCGCCGCTCCCTGCCATGCCTCTGCGCACTCCTGAGCTCCTAATGGCCGCCGCACTACACCCTCTCACTGCGCATGCGCAATGTCTCTGCTGGCCGCCTGTACTGCGCATGCGCGAACTCGCGCAATGGAGGCGCCCTGCTCGGAAGCCGCTGGGGACCTCCGGAGCACCGGAGCGCTCCCTGCTTGGCTGCCACCCTCCAGAAGTGCCGGCGGGTCTGTCGGGTGACCCCCGGCAGTGGAGGTAACAAGGGGGGGTCGCGGGGCAGAGGGGGACAACCTGGCTACATGTAATTTAACAAAAGCCTCAATAGCCTGTTTCTTGGGGTAGTGGATGAAGGGGGTAGTAGTCTGAGGGTGGGTGGTTAGGCCTGCCTGAAGGTTGCGGGAGGAGTTAACCCCTTCACTACCATATCGGTGGGGACCGCTATGGTAACCCACCATCCCACGCTACCCCTCGGAGGCCTAAACACCCACCCTTGGGGCTACTACTCCATGACCCAATCCCTGTACCCCCAAGTAACAAAAATAAACACAACAACCCTACTACCCACTTCCTCTACCCCAACAACCCCCCACAACACATACAGTACATTAATGGGTAAAATAACTATTATCCAGATAAGGGTGATAGTGCATTTGCCCATTATAAAATCAAACATTAGCCAGCCCAGCCAGCATAAATAAAGTAGATACAATTTTCAACTTACCCCTGTCATGATGAAGGGTGTACTCGTCACTATTCTCCAGGTCCATGTCCTCCGATGCCAGCAAGAATACAAGAAAAATACAATCTACTGACCCCTAACCCATTCATCACCTTAGCGATTAATAACTGCTATAGTAATTAAGGGGTTAACCCAACCTCTTCTGATACCCACCCGGGAGGGTGGGAATATTTGGTTTCTTAATTATAATAAGAGAGGCAATTAAGGGTGAGGCTTAAATATAGAATCAACTTTCAACTTCATTTAAAAAAATGTATGACTTCGTTCCATATTGTATATACTCTGAAATGGCAGGGGCGCTTTGGTAAAATTTTTCATTGTACTTCTGGAAAAAAAGACTGAAAAAAATAATAATAATAATTTAGGCTACTGTAATTCTATAAAACAAAATTCTGAAAAAATATCGGCCGTAGTGCAGAAAACCCCCCACCTCTTTTGAAGCAAATCCAAAATACCACTGAAAGTGCAGAAGGGCTAGTATTTCAGCTCTGACCTCATTTTTTTTTAAACCCAAAGATTCCAGGTGTATATATAGCTCAAATATATGAGCCTGCCATATTCTGAATTTTAAATTATTTAACCCTTTAGTTGACATAGTGGCTATGAAGGCATGAATCATCCATGCTTTGATAACTGCTAAAATACCCCGGGGAGGAAGGTTACAGATGTAGCGCTATGGGCAGACATGCGGGTGTGAGAATGGGCTGGTCAACCATGTGCAACACCTTGACAGTCCGCGATGCACCGCATAGCAGTCGGTAATGGCCCATTGCCATTAACACAGCGGGGGTCCCGGTGTTTTAATGGGGCTCGCTCTGTGTGTATCCTACCAGGTTGAACCTTTCTGGAAGAGATGCGCAGGAATAGTGAGACTGAATCAGTGATTCTACCTGAGCACTTCTAACAGGCGATCACACGGCTTTTATTTTATTTTAATAACACATTATTGAAGCAGTGGGGCTCTAGAACTGGACCACATTCATTTCAGCCTCTGCTTCACTGAGTTACAGGCTCCGTTATGGGGTGCCGGTATCATTGCCATGTATAAATTCTCCCGTGTCTCGGCCCACGTGACCGGGACATTTAAACAATGCTGGGAGATACCGGCACCCCATTCCGAGGCCTGTAACTCAGGAAGCAGGGCTCCCCAAGGCTGAAATTAATGTGGTTCAGCTTCAGAGAC
>WSYH01002933.1:18620-23773 GCA_036426205.1 Ascaphus truei
TATGGTCATCAATGAGTTTAACATTATGTCACGAAAATTCAAGTCAGGAGATATAAAACATAATCTCAGTGCGAATGAGTCCTTAGCCTTAAAGATCTTGAAAGACAGCAAAAGCCTTATTATTAGACAGCCAGATAAAGGGGGGGCATAGTAGTACAAAACAGATGTGACTACGAGGAAGAAGCACTAAGACTCCTGAATGATATATCTTTTATGCAAAATTGCACAAGGATCCCACCATGGCTCTGTCCTGGGACCTCTTCTCTTTTCTCTGTACACACTCTCTCTAGGTGACCTAATAACATCTTTTGGGTTTAAATATCACCTCTATGCTGACGACACACAAATATACTTTTCAACACCTGACCTTACACCTGCTATACAGACCAAAGTTTCTGAATGTCTCTCTGCTATATCATCCTGGATGGCCCTCCGTCGCCTTAAACTCAACATGGCTAAAACAGAGCTCCTCATACTTCCTCCCAAACCTGGCCCTACTACCTCCTTCCACATTACTGTTGGAACTACGATCATCCACCCAGTAGCCCAAGCACGCTGCCTAGGGGTCACACTCGACTCCTCTCTCACATTCTCCCCTCACATTCAAAACATTTCTAAAACTTGTCGCTTTTTCCTCCGCAATATAACAAAGATACGCCCTTTCCTCTGTTGCTCGACTGCTAAAACTCTGACTCAGGTCCTCATTCTCTCCCGTCTTGATTACTGTAACCTCCTGCTGTCTGGCCTTCCTGCCTCTCACCTGTCTCCCCTACAATCTATCCTAAATGCTGCTGCCAGAATCACTCTACTCTTTCCTAGATCTGTCTCAGCATCTCCCCTCCTGAAATCCGTCTCCTGGCTTCCAATCAAATCCCGCATCTCACACTCCATTCTTCTCCTCACTTTTAAAGCTTTACACTCTTCTGCCCCTCCTTACATCTCAGCCCTAATTTCTCGCTATGCACCATCCCGACTCTTGCGTTCTGCTCAAGGATGTCTTCTTTCTACCCCCTTTTTATCTAAAGCCCTCTCCCGCCTTAAACCTTTTTCACTGACTGCCCCACACCTCTGGAATGCCCTTCCCCTCAGTACCCGACTAGCACCCTCTCTATCCACCTTTAAGACCCACCTTAAGACACACTTGCTTAAAGAAGCATACGAATAGCACTGTGAACATTCTAAACACATGATACATAAAGCTTTTCCCACTGCAGACGCACTTACCAGAACTCCCTCCTACTGTCTCTGTACGTTCTCCCTACCTACCAATTAGATTGTAAGCTCCTCGGGGCAGGGACTCCTCTTCCTTAATGTTATGTTTGTCTAAAGCACTTATTCCCATGAACTGTTATTTATATTATCTGTTATTTATTCGATTACCACATGTATTACTACTGTGAAGCGCTATGTACATTAATGGTGCTATATAAATAAAGACATACACTGGCGACCAACTTTATTCTTAGTTGGCTAGCTCCGCGAATTTCAGAGTATCCCGGTGATGTGCGGTTTTGTATCATTTTCTCCCGGGGTATATAGCGTTATTTCCGAGGCAGTGATTTAAGCATTTTATTCCGGCTGGCTGCAATACTGCAATGCCGTGTAAAAACGCATGGGGGCGTTTGCGAGCTGTTGTCTTTGAAGCCGAGAAATTCATGAATTGTAATGCAGTATATACTGTATATATACAGTATATACTGTATACCAACAACCCCTATAACCCCTAAAATACACATACAGTACTGTATATGCACATCAATGATACTATAGGCCGTCCCCTGGCGAGATGTGTTTGCAGCAGAGAGAGAACCGCTGCTCTCTCTGCGCAAACATCGGCACATTAAAAATTATTTAAAATACATTTTTATTGATAGTGTAGATGTGCAGGGGGTCTCCGGAGCTGAACCGCGTTGGTTTCAGGTCTGGGGACCCCCTGCTTCCCGAGATACAGCCCCCTTTATGAGGTGCCGGTATCATACACATGATGAACCAATATACAAATAAATGTAGAATGGTTATCAAAATTATATTGTCCTACAAATAACGCTTCTCCATACAGACAATAATAATAATAATAATCCATTTAATAATCCTAACTGATCTTACAATATAAAACATAACATTCCAATCCACACAGTACATTGCATTTACATTGTATAAATGATGCATAAAATCTATGCACCATATACATTCTGCAAATGAATGTTAACAATATAATTGCAAGCTACTGTACCAGTAAATACAAACACTTCCAAACAAGTCAACTATTTTAACCAATCAAGTAAACAAAAATCAATATATACTGTAAGTACCAACCAGAAAACACAATTTAAAACCAAAGCTAACCCTTACAATACCAAGGATTACATCTATCTAATTGTAAAAAACATTATACATTATACACACATTGAAGCATGCAATAAACAACATACAGTACAGTACATCCCCTGTATCTCCCTGCCTTCAGTGTAATCTGTTTAAAGCCCCCTCCCCCCTAATGTTTCTGTTAAATCTTTCTGCCTTCAGTGTAATCTGTTTAAAGCCACCTCTCCCCTAATGTTTCTGTTAAACAGATTACACTGAAGGCAGAGAGATTTAAAGCCCCCTCTCCCCTAATGTTTCTGTTAAATCTCCCTCCCTGCCTGTAATGCTGTGAGTGCAGTGTATGTAAATGTGGGGAGGGGGAGTGGGTTATAACCCCACCTCCTTGACTGTGGTCTGTGTAAAGCCCCCTCCCCCTAATGTTTCTGTTTAATCTCCCTCCCTGCCTGTATTGCTGTGAGTGCAGTGTATGTAAATGTGGGGGGGGGACGACGACCCAATGTGCATACTGTGAGGTCTAACCACCCTCACCCCCTACCCACATACCGTTACCCCCCCCCCATCCTGGCCATGGCCCCTCCGCTTCTGCAAAACAGACACAAAAATTAAAACATCCAAAGTAATGTCCCCTAACCCCTTAATCACCATAGCGGTTATTAACCGCTACAATCATTAAGGGGTTAACCCATCCTCACCCACCACTCGGGATGCCTACATACCCTCCCACACTAACCCCCCCCGTGAGGCCCAACCACCCAGTCAGTACCCACAAGGGAGGCCTACCCACATACCGTTGGGGAAACACCCCCCCTCCCACCCCCAGTACCCACAATAAAAACAGTACAATGACCCACAATAAACATCATTCTATTTATTAAATACGTTACCCACCCCCTGTGTACAAGATTTATTCTTTTACATACAGGGTTCATAACGCAGCCCCATGTGAGTCCCCGGTGGGCTGGCAGGGCACCTGGACAGACCTACAGTTTACCAGCAGCCCTTTTTACACAGGTTCAGGAGGCCTGCTGGTGGATCCTGCCAGCACCATGGCCCCCAGGTGGTCTCCTTGGGTCACCGTGGGCCACAATTGGGTCCCCACGGTAGGCCCAAGGATGTCTGGGAGCCCCGGTTCAGACCCACAGGTGTCTGCGGGGCCTCGGGTGGTTCCCTCGGGGGTCTGGGGAACTCACGGGTGCTCACTACGGGTCCGCGGTGCCCCCACAGAAGTGGGACCACACATCATCATCCCCGCACCTACGGGTCGGCAGTGCCCCCACAGAAGTGGGACCACACATCGTCATCCCCGCAGACTACGGGTCGGCGGTGCCCCCACAGAAGTGGGACTACACATCGTCATCCCCGCATGTGTCACCCGTGGAACCACCAGCCTGATACCCTTGGGATATCCGAAGATACCTGGTCTCCAGAGGTCCCACGCAGAACCACGGAACCAACCCTGAATGTAAAAAAAATACCTGGCCTATACATTCAATACATACACCCTCCCCCCCAACACCTAAAGTACAATAATGTGCAAAATAACTATTATCCAGATATGGATAATAGATTAATTGCCTATTATTAAAAACATTAACTAGCATATACAAATAAATAAAGTACTACTGACCTCATCAATACGAAGTGTCCGTGGCCAGCAACATCCTTGTCTTGTCCACAAAATACATTGCCAATACAAAGCCAATACATTGCAAGTACATTCAGATATCAATTAACCCCTTAAACACCTTATCAGATAATAACCGCAAAGGTGATTAAGGGGTTAAGCCACACAGGCCCGATACCCACCCTTCACCCATGAATTTGTACAGTGGCTTCATCATGCAACTATATACAGTATATATATATATACTGCATATATATACGGAGAGAGAGAGAGAGAGATACTGTATATATATACAGTATATATATATACACAGTATATACACACACATGATGAACCAATATACATATAAATGTAGAAGGGTTATCAAAACCATACTGTTCTACAAGCAAACACTTCTCCATACAGACACACTACATTAAAATCAATTTCCTTTAAAAATCCTAACTCATCTCACAATCTATATCATCACAGACCAATGAAAAACCTCACATTCCAATATATATGATGCATAAAATCTATGCACATATACATTCTGCAAATGAATCAACCAAGTAAACAAAAATCAATTAGCAATCATTATTTACATCCCTAAACAATTCACACTCCATCAAGAACAATGAAAAAATTAACTAATTCACGCCTGGAGCAGAACAATTTAGCCTGTGAAAAAATACAGTACCGACCAGAATACAACCTTTAAAACCAAGGCAACACACAATACAATACCAATGAATACATCTATCTAATTTTAAAATACTTTAAACTCACAATAAAGCATAGCAGCATAGACAAATTAATTTAAAACACATCAAATCAAGCTTTTAAAACAACATCATTTCTTACCCTGTATGTATATATCTCTCTAGACATATATACTGCACCGAAACACTTTATTCGAGCAAATACCCAGTATGTACCTGGCAGATACCTGGAATGTGCCACTCCTCACCTCTGACAAGCCCCGTTGCGTTTGCCTTCCCAGCCTGGGTTCATGCCTGGCTGACGGGTGGCTGATCTGTTAAATGATAATGATTAGGATTTAATAGGCTGCAATGCTTCGCGTGTCTACCAGATGGCATAAATTCATGAATTGTAATGCAGTTATTATATATTCTAGATGTCAGTATTGCAGCAGCGGGAATAAAATGCTTCAATCCCTGCTGGAAAATAACCTCAATGCACTGCAGAAACAGTCACAACCTCA
>WSYH01002933.1:23782-75620 GCA_036426205.1 Ascaphus truei
TCGGCGGTGCCCCCACAGAAGTGGGACCACACATCGTCATCCCCGCATGTGTCACCCGTGCAACCACCAGCCTGATACCCTTGGGATACCCGAGGATACCCGCAGGTGGTCTCCAGAGGTCCCACGCAGAACCACGGAACCAACCCTGAATGTAAAAAAAATAAACCTGGCCTATACAGTCAATACATACACCCTCCCCCCCAACACCTACAGTACAATAATGTGCAAAATAACTATTATCCAGATATGGATAATAGATTAATTGCCCATTATTAAAAACATTAACTAGCATATACAAATAAATAAAGTACTACTGACCTCATCAATACGAAGTGTCCGTGGCCAGCAACATCCTTGTCTTGTCCACAAAATACATTGCCAATACAAAGCCAATACATTGCAAGTACATTCAGATATCAATTAACCCCTTAAACACCTTATCAGATAATAACCGCAAAGGTGATTAAGGGGTTAAGCCACACAGGCCCGATACCCACCCTTCACCCATGAATTTGTACAGTGGCTTCATCATGCAACTATATACAGTATATATATACTGTATATATATACACACAGAGAGAGAGAGAGATATATATATACAGTATATATATATATATATATATATACACAGTATATATACACACGATGAACCAATATACAAATAAATGTAGAAGGGTTATCAAAAGCATACTGTCCTACAACCAAACACTTCTCCATACAGACACTACATTAAAATCAATTTCCTTTAATAATCCTAATTGATCTCACAATCTATATCATCACAAACCAATGAAAAACCTCACATTCCAATATATATGATGCATAAAATCTATGCACCATATACATTCTGCAAATGAATCAACCAAGTAAACAAAAATCAATTAGCAATCATTATTTACATCCCTAAACAATTCACACTCCATTCCGAACAATGAAACAATTAACTAATTCACGCCTGGAGCAGAACAATTTAGCCTGTGAAAAAATACAGTACCGACCAGAATACAACCTTTAAAACCAAGGCAACACACAATACAATACCAAGGAATACATCTATCTAATTTTAAAATACTTTAAACTCACAATAAAGCATAGCAGCATAGACAAATTAATTTAAAACACATCAAATCAAGCTTTTAAAACAACATCATTTCTTACCCTGTATGTATATATCTCTCTAGACATATATACATACATACATACAGTGGCAAGAAATGATATACCACAAAAAAAAAATACACATGTTAAAAAACCTTTTGAAAAAATTAACAAGTTAAATAAAATACATTTCTTTAGTTCACTTACCATTACTTGCCCCCACCGACTCCCGTTGCGCAGCTTACTCACGAACCAATCCACGACCAGGAACCCATAAAATAAAAAACCATAAAATAATAAACATTAAACTAAAAATCCAAATCAATCCACGGGTCTTCTATTTGTAATCCATCTTCATCTGTATTCTTCTTTCTTCTATCTCCTTCCAGCGGGGCGGGGTCTTCTCCCCGTCTGCGGCCACGCCCGGTCTTCTTTCTTGCCCGGAGGTCCTTCCTCCGCGGCGTCTGGCTTCAAAATGAGACGACATAGGCTTTTAAAGGCCTATGACGTCACATTTTTCGTCATGGTTCCCACGGTCCTGATTGGGCCGTGAAAACCATGTGTTTTGGCCGACAAAAAAAAAATGATGACGTCACTTAAAGGCAATGACAGCACAGCCAATCAGAATGGCTTTGCTTCAATTGCCTTTAAGATGACGTCATGAAAAGAAACATGGCCGCCCTCACAAGAGAAAAGAGAGTGCGCTACAATTATGACAACCCCGTGAGAGGGTTAAAGCTGGCGCACAAAAAAAATGTCCTCAATGGAAGCTGCAAAGGGACAGTGGGGCGGGCGGCAGCGCTGCGGACTATATCTAGCACTTTGGTAGAGTCTCGTGTTGTTCCTATGTGTGATGTACTGTGTCATTGTTGTTTTACTTACTGGTGGTTGTGTTCGTTGATATCTACGTGATTCAATTATGCTTGAAGCCAACTAGACAACATTAGTCCTTGGCCAGCTCTACTCAGAGAGTATAGGACTAGGTACCCTTTGCTTGGAGCCAGGTGCAGTGTCTGTGGACAATTTTTAGGTGAGGAAGGGTGAGCTCTCCTGCAAGTGGGAGGTAGCAGTACTTTTGAGCCTAATGGGTCCAAACTCCCAGTTGACTTTAAATAGAATTTATTGGCAGATAGACGGGTCAAAATTACGCCTTTTTGGATTATATTGAAGTTTACCTGCGCTATAGTTGGTGCTCCTTGGACACATTGTAAATATTCCATACATTAAATATTCTAAAATACCAGGTGTTGCAGTGAAGAAATCTACTTGTCATGGTAGCGACAGAAAGTGATAAAGTGGCTCACTGATCCTGTGTTAATAAAGAATGTTGTTTATATACAGAGATTGCCGACAGAGGTTTTGCACCCATGGCACTCCTTGAAGATAGACAAAGATCCATACTGTTGGTCAGTATCCTATCATTATGTAAACATCAGGTAGTTAGTTAAATTGTCATCTTTGGCTACTGATCCTTGTGATGTTCGTAAAAGTATCGGAAATAGATTATACTTTCTATGACTGCTGTATGTTTTAGATATCGTTCACATGAGTAGAGTTGCTATTAACATCTTAACCCGTGGTACTGTTACTATGTTGTTCCACTTAATTATGGTGGCACCACCTCATTAGTAGGTCTGTCAGAGAGTTTGCATTTTCCAATTTCACGATCCACACCTACGGCTTTATTTCAAAATGTTCAGATGGGTCCATTTATGTTTATTATAGCATGAGTGCCTTTTTTTTATTATATGACATGTTGGGCCCATTCTTCGTCTGTTTTTTCTTTTTGTTGTCTGCCAGTTTCTAGAATATGTTTTATCCACTTCGGGGTCGAGATACCCTTATTTGTACACCCAAAATAAGAATTTAAGTGCTGGAATATCAGCATATGTTTCATGAAGCATGGTAATTCCACATGGCCTGGAGAAAGTTCTCATACCTATTATTAGTTTTGAGCAATGTTCGCCATTAATGTTTTATGTCCTGGTCATTGAATTAATTTAGAATCTTTTAAGAGCAACTTCCAGCTTTTTTGTTATTTCGACACATAGTTACTGGATTTCCCAAACATGGTAGTTGTCAGGAATGTTTCAGGCCAAAAATGGCGTTTTTTAATCAAGAGTCTGTGCTTACTGATCACTCGTACCTTTAGATAAATATGGGCCAAATGGTATGTAAAAAGTGAAACTGTGTTTGTTTACTTGGCGCTCACCATATTACACACAGGTGATTGTTTTGTTACTAGATTGACAAGTGAAAATGTTACAATAATTAACTTTTGTCACAGGTGATTATTTTTGGTTGTCTCAGTTTTATTATTGTTCTAAGCCAATATGGAAACACACAGAATGAGGACGGTTTAGGCTCCAAAAGCTTTTATTAATGTCGAACATTTTGGAGCAAACATAAGTGCAAACTGGGTACCGCTTAAACATTGACATTCAATTACAGCTTCTGGTGTGGAGACTAGGCTCTATGCAGTAAGCGGCGCGAAAAAGTGGCAAAGATGCGCCAAGGCTTTACCGCACTTTGGCATGATGATTGTGCGATTTTCCGCTCTCCGTATTCAGTCAATTGCGCACCCTTCAGACATCAAGTCGAAAACATTTTGCCGCCCCCCTTCTCTCGAACGATGATTGTGGGCGATCACACACAGGGTGCTATGCGGCGTCATGCGGGTTCGTGTTAGGTTCGCCATAGTCAAGACTTCTTGCTGAATCCAGCGAAGCAGCATGTATTTTGGATAGCTGCAGCCTATTAAAGGGCAACATGTGTACTTGTTAATCATGTGTCTCTTGTGTTGTGCTTGGGAGGTTGGAGAGAGAGGAGGGACGACAAATGCTGTGGGCGGATTTAATATTTGCATATTGACTTGGAGAGAGGTTGTTGGTGTATTGTGAGAGTGTTTTGTCCTTTTTGTTGTTTTGGGTTGTTACATATCCTTGTTTTTTTTGTATGTGTAATGTTTAGTGGTGATTGGCTTTACGAATTTTCATTTTCTGTTTTTTTGGTGAGTCTAGAGTTAATGGGGAGCCTGCAAGGCGACTGGGAAGTGAGTGAGTCAGTGTGTGATCTGGTACTTGGGCTAGACTTGCTAGTACCACGTCGGGTGAACGTACGGGGTCCGTGGGATGATGGTTGCTGGGCAGTTGCTGAGTTGCTTTGTGTTGGATCGTCGGGTTGGGATGTATGTCGGTGCGTGCTGGATTGCTGTGGCTGTGTGAATGTTGGAGTGTGAGTGCTGCTGGTGCTCAGTTTGCTGAGGGGGTGTCTGGTGGTGGGCGTGCTTTGGGCTGGAGGTGCTGCTTTTGAGTCTCTTCCATTGGAGAAGGAGATTCCAGATCAGTCAACTGAGCCAATCTCTTGAGCTGAAACCTGCTCGCCGGTGAAGAACGAGGTATACTATGTTGGCGGAATAGGTCGCCACAGACGGCCAGCCTGTAAATCGCTTTCCAGTGTCGATTCAATGACAAACGAAAACAGCAGCTCTTGTCACTGTGGATTGTGGTAGCATAATGACAGTCTGGTTTGTCATTTAGTAGGTAATGAGTCTGACCTTTTGTTTTGCATTCATCTTCAATACATGTTTATCGTAGGTCATGTTAGTGCATAATATGGCCGAAATATGGGTCCATAAATGTCGTTCAATTGTAACTTTTGTTGTAAACAACTATTTTTAATCATTCTGTTACAACTACAAGAAACACTCAGGTTGTTCAAGTTTGTGCAACTGTTCATTAGCAAT
The DNA here is from genome assembly GCA_036426205.1 of Ascaphus truei. NCBI lineage: Eukaryota > Metazoa > Chordata > Amphibia > Anura > Ascaphidae > Ascaphus > Ascaphus truei. Next base: position 28,626 of record WSYH01002933.1, read on the forward strand.
ATTAATGCAAGCTTCTTTACTGTCTATTTTACAAGTGATGCTCAATGGTCCTACACATATTACACCTAACAAGCATTTTTGGTGTCATCTTTTTGGAACGCGGAGCATTGGGTAAGGAAATGGTTCATTTTATTAGTAAGATTAAACGTCATAGTCATTTTGGTATGTATTTCACAAGCTCGGGACAAGTTCAGCAGCCAAAACAGAAAATTTGGAAACATATACTACTTTGTGTGAATCGTGTAAGGAATTCGTGTCAGGGACGCGAATAATTGGTCGCAGAGATTTGCAGCGATATTAGGGCAAAATTAAAAAGAAATACACAACAACGCTGTGCTGCTTACTTCTGGCATGGAGAATGGGCCGCTATCAACAACGTCTCATCTTAACTCCCTTGAGGAAGCAGCAGCTTCGGGAAAAATTCTTTACTTCCGTCGTCGTTGAGGGTTTTGGCCTTATTACATATTACAGTCGGAATTTATATTCGTCATAATTTCCTTTCCACCAGGTGAGAAATGTTACGTACTAAGGGCGTGTTGTAGGTTACAGTTATTTTCTATATTTCTGCTGCTATTATCTTTCTTCTTCTTCTTTCCTTCCCAATAGAGGCATACTACATCTATATATGTATATAATGTCTCTCTCTATCTATATATATCTATCAATATATATTTATTTTCGTTGTTCCTACTACAATCACTAAATAATAAAACGTGGCACTGCGTGCTCATTTGCATGTCACTCCCACAACCGTTGCTGCATGTGGAAGCATTTATGCTGCCAGGAATATGGGGAACAACGAGGGTTGCAACAATCTAGACTGCAAATGACATTAATTATGTGCTGTTGCAGTACATCACATATATATAATCTTACTTCTATTTAATTTGTTTAAAACACCTACAAACACGAATACTTACTTACTTACTGCCTCTTGAATCATGCATCGAATATATTGCATGCAACGGCCCAACAAACAGCACTTGCACTACACATTTTGCTTTGTTTAGAAAAAGGTCCTTTTTTGCTTCATCTCATATAGAGAGAGCATAATGAGGGCACAACGTTTTCATATGTTTATGTAATTGTGTTCAATATAGTGCGACCTTCGACTACTATTTAGCTAATCTAACCATTGTGTTCAACAGCTTGCAATTAATATGTCATCACAAGCATAGCAACTTTGAACTCAGGGGGTGGGGTTTGTGTCACACGCCAAATAACAGGTGTCCATGTTTTACGGTCAACTTTGTTTGACAAGAAAAAAAAGAAACAAAGGCCCCTATTTTCTGCTGTTCTTGAATTAATTGAAGAACAGGGTGTTTTAGTGTTTGGTGGAGGGACTACTGTTCTTAAACTGACAAGCTAACACATAAGTAATCACAGTCATTTGAAATGGTAACTCTATGGACAAATTCACCCAACACACCATTTAGGTATCAACCGTACGTTACACATTCGTTCACATCAGAATGCGTTGTTCAACGTTATATCAACACCACATTAATGACACCAGTAAGCATCTGTGAGCGACACACTGCATGTGTTTGGTTTGTTGAGTGGCAGCCACATTCAGTGCCCTCAACAGCTTCTATTAATGTGCCCCCTATCGCTGTAACCAAAACAATAATTTTCCATTTACCTACTTAATTATAATTCATTGTCAACGTTGATCTCTGATATTGCTGTCATTATTATTGTGTATTTCTGTCACACCATATTGCAGGGTATGTCCAATATTAATAATTTTGTTCTAACGCATTACTGCATAACCATTGTAGTTGTATGTTAGTGAACCTAATAGTCCAAAGTTACACTGGCCATGTACATTGTTATTAAAACGAAATAATGTCATTTTGGCACACACATTAATTTCCATTCATGAAGGTGATGCTTGGTTATTAGCCAGAATACCCAAGATACACTAACTCAAGGTTCATTTGTACACATGTCAATTACAACTGATGGTTATTTTCTATATGTGGCTCCTGGAGGACATGTGGTTCACCTGAGACTGGAACAGTGTCTTCATCACACCGGGGTCATGCAGCTCATCGCGCACCTGAGATGGGCGTGTATGAGGTGCAGGACACTATACTCTGTTCATTTATATATGTTATGGTTGTCATGTTAGTTAATTTTTTGGACATGTATTTAAATTGGATCCTTAGTGTCATTGAAAGAAGTGTTTTAAGAGAACATTTATTGTGTTTGTGATGTAAAGTATCATGTAGGAGTTGTGATGTTTGAACACCTTTCATTCATTCGTAGTGTCACACTGAGTCGAACATAATTCTTAGTCACGGTACATTTAATGTGACGTGATAAACTATGGAAACATGTTAGGTGTTAGTTGTTATCACAGTGTATAAATTACATCGTAAAAACAGCAGGCATTAGTCATGCATTTTTCAGTCCATCCAGGTGTCATGTATTTTTAGAACATGATGAGCCAAAGACACAAATGCAATCAGTGACCATGAAGAGTTCCTTTCAAAGATTAACCAGGGGGCAATTCGCTCCATCAATACACATACGCAGAAATAGCAGCTTCTGAAGTAAAAATTGTGAAGCAGAAAATCGCTCGCCATTTCAGATCTGATGTGTCAGTGCACTAAAGGATATATCACTGCAGGAAGAACGAATCACAATTGGTCACATCTCCACAGAGTCTTCATTGAAGTTCCTAACAGATACAAAACTTAAACACACATTAGAACAGTAGTTGTTCAGCTAACCCAAGCTAATCAATGGAGAATACTACAACAGCACATCATTCAACTTTAGGCCCATCAAGAAGGATCTTTACGATCTGGCTAACTTTTTCAACCCATGCATTCTGATTTCATTCCCCGGTCGGATGTTACCCGTTACAGTCAGCTGAAGTTCTGTGCATGTTCCTCTCAACATCCAACCGCTACCATCTGTAGAATCGGAGCTGACCCGAACAAGGCAGGCACCAAAATGAAAATGGCCCAAGCATTTACACTGACACAGGTTTTTTGGAAACAAACTAAAAACCAACATGAACGGAGCAATGCCTGATGTGCACTGTTTACCAACTTTTCACTACTGCCACGGCCCACAAGCCCCTGCCTGTGAGTGTCACTGGCCAAAAGCCCTGCCCGTGAAGTGGTCACTGCCCCACAAGCCCTGCCCGTGAGTTCACTGTGGCCACAAGCCCTTGCGCCGTGAAGTGTCACTGTCCACAAGCCCTCCCGTTGAAGTGTCACTGGCCAAAGTACCCTGCCCGTGAAGTGTCCTGCCACAAGCCCTGCCCGTGAATGTACTGGCCACAAGCCCTGCCCGATGAATTGTCACTGGCCACGAAGCCCTGCCCGTGATGTGTCACAGGCCACAACCCCTGCCCGTCGAAGTGCCAGGCCATCAAATAACAACGCTCTGTTTTGCTTAAGAAGTTTGTGCCAAACGGAAAAAAAAGACCCAACCGACAACAAGCAGCCGGTGACTCGGTCCTCAAAAGAAAAAAAAGAAAATTTTCTAATTAAGTAAATCTTTATTTTGCCTTGGTTGTTGACTTGATATTATCTAATTATATTGTATGTTGATCCAGACCCTGTTTTGTTTCCACACAACTGCAAGATGTTCCTTGTACAATACAAATGAAGGTTTGGAAAATGTTCACATCCCGAATGCATTCATAATGTAATTAATCTTTAATTATTAATCATCTGTCAGTCAATGGTCCAACGCCCCAATTACACACTTTCAAATGTTTCGAGAGCTGACATTCACTGTAGCTGCAAAGATTTGTATTTGGGTGTGTTGGTAGGTATTTCGGTAATCATTGCATGTTACTATTATTCACATGAAGTTAAAATAAATATATAAATTTAATGCTAACATATTACATTCATTTGTGCAGGAAAGACACTTGTAAATATTATTTACCTCTTCGCCTTCCTTAAGCTTCTTATGTGGGGCCTTTCACATTATGAGTACTGGTTACATAACATATCTGGATGTGTAGTATAAATTAACTGGTATGTAGTATCTCTTGATATATTACACACACACACCAGGGTAATAACTAATATATATTAATATATATATATATATATATATATATAGATAATATATATAAATTATATATATCTATAATATATATAATAAGTTTTTAACAGGTAAATTTTGGTCTAGAGGGTGGGTTAACACAATATTAAGATGATGCGCTTCTGGTGAAAACACCGTATTCAAAAAAACAGGCCTTATTAGTGAAATATACATGATCTGACCCTTAACAATATGGCCTAATGATTATGAAGCACATAATATTCATTCGCCTTTACACCATTTAAATAGTTTCATTCAATGGCCCTACTTACTACTGCCATCAATAATTTTCGTGTGAACTGGATTAATAGATATATTATGTTTTAACACTACAGGCCTTGTAAACTCACAAAAGGCCTTGTTTGATGTTAACTCTCATTGGACACCGCTGACTCTATAGGCCCTCACACTAATTACCCTTAATGTTTAAAACCCTTTAAATAAGTCTGAGCAATATACAATCCCTGTTTATATATAAGGCCCTTAAATATACCGAAAGTACACAACATCACATATATATTATTGCACATTGTTCGTTTTTGAACATATCATATATATATCTATTTTAAAATATACATATGTATATGTTTTTATTAGATATCTATATATCTATATATATATATAATATATATATATATATATTTATCATATATTATATATATATTATATATATAGATATTAGATATCTATATATCTAAATACACACCTAGTCCAAACTGTGTGAGACATACGAGAGTTACCATACAGAAAGATACCACACAGTGAAATGTTGAAAAAATACAGAGAAAAACAAGCAGGTGTGGTGTGTACTATCTCATTATACACTGGCGAGACCACTTTTTCTTATTGGTAAGCTCCGCGATTTTCAGAGTATCCCCGGGATGTGCGGTTTTGGTATCATTTTCTCCCGGGGTGTATAGCGGTTATTTTCCGCGGCAGGGATTAATAAGCATTTTATTCCGGCTGGCTGCAATACTGCCATGTCCTGTGTAAAAACGCATTGGGGCGTTTGCTAGCTTTGCCTTTGAAGCCTAGAAATTCAATGAATTGTAATGCAGTATATACTTTACATATACGTATAGTACTGTATACACACCCCCTATAGACCCCTAACAAAACCACATACATATCTGTATATGCACATCAATTAACTATAGGAGGAAGAAAGGCCGTCCCCTTGGTGAGATGTGGGTTTGCAGTCGAGAGAGAACCGCTGCTCTCTCTGCGCAAACATCGGCGCATTAAAAATTATTGTAAAATACATTTTTATTGATCGTGTAGATGTGCATGGGTCCTCTTTGGACTGACGGCATTGGTTTCAGGTCTGGGGACCCCCTTCTCACCGAGATCAGCCCATTTAGAGGTGCCGGTTCCCCGCTGCATTTAAAGGTCCCGATCCACGTGATCACGGCCTGTAAACAAAGTCAGAGGATCCGGCCCCCGCCTAAAGGGGCCTGTAATCTCGGGAAAAAAGGCAGGGGTCCCCATACCAAACCAAACTTTCTTCTCCGGAGACCTCTGCACATGTCGAGTATGAATAAAAACATAATATATAAACACTTCGTTCCTTACCTTTAGCGGCTAGTGCTATGGTAATAAGCACATTTCTGTATTTTTAATAATATTGTACGTGATCAGGTTGTTCCCTGAGCCAGAAAGTTAATGCTCAGGGACCCCCCCTGCTTCCTGCACAATATTATAATAATACAGAAATGCTCTTCATTACCAATAGCGTATAAGCCGCTAAGGCAATGAAAGGGTTAACTCACCGTGCCCCGCTTTAATTGGTGGGGGTTAGCGGGGGTGGGGTGAAGGGGTATTTGGCCCTTGGTGTGAGTTTCGGGACTTGCGGGGGGCGTTGCGGGTGCACTAACCCCTTCACGACCGTAGCAGTTTTAATACCGCTACGGGCATGAGTGGTTTAAGCCCTCCCGGCTAACCGCCCCGCAAGCCCTAAACAGCACCGTTGTGGCTAATACCCCCCTGTCACCCACCCCCGCTAACCCACAATAAAAAAAACTCACACACAGCAGCCGCCCCAAAAAATACATAAAAATAAATCTCATAAATAAATAAATAAATGACTATAAATAAATAGCTTTGAAATACATTTTTTGATTTATAGGTGGGTTAGATTGGTTTGCAGGTGTGTCTCCGGAAGGCTGAACCGCGTTGGTTTTCAGTCGGGGGACCCCCTGCTTCCCGAGAAACAACCCCCTTTTAATGAGGTGCCGTTGTATCCCCTCTCTGCGTTTGTAAAGGCCCCGACTCAGTGATCGCGGCCTGTAAACCAAGCAGAGAGCAATAGGGTACCGCATCCCCTTAAGGGGCCTGTAGTCGCGTGGAGCACGTGGGTCCCCGTACCTAAAACCCAGTGGGTCAGCCCGGAGACCCCTCTCACCATCTACATTATTAATCAAAATGTAGTGTAAATGTATTTATTTATATTCAATTTATTTATTTAGGATTGTATTTATTAATTTACTGCTGCTGCTGTGTGTGACTTTTTTATTGTGGGTAGTGGGGGTGGTAGAGGGGTATTAGCCCCATGTGGTTGTGTAGGCTTGCTTAGGGGGGTAGCGTGTACACTAACCCTTCCACGACCGTAGCGGTACTACTGCTACGCCGTGAAAGGGGTTAAGTGCACCCGCAACCCCCCGCAAGTCCTAAACCAAAACACCACAACCAAGGGCCAACCCCCCTCCCCCATCCCCCTACCCCATAAAAAAAATTCACGCACAGCAGCCCCACAATTAATAAATAACTAAATTCTAATAAATAATAAATCATGAAGAGAAATAAATATATACTGTTATATATATACTGTATATATACAGTATATATATATAGATAACCTCCCTATACATCTACAGTCTTACTGTGTATATTATACTGTATATATATCTATATATATATATATATATATATATATTATAGATATTATCTACCTCTCTCTTCTCTCTATCTTCTTCTCTCTCTATCCTCTCTCTCTCTCTCTCTCTCTCTGCCCCCCCACCCCGAGCAGCACCCCGCACGCTCTATTAAGGCCAAAACCAGAAATCATCACCTCTCTAAAAATAAGTAATCAGTTAATAACTTATCATAGTCTACTGATACCTACCCAAATATAAACGCTATAGACTAAACGATATAGATATAATCAACTCAATGACACTAAACCCAGAACTAATTCAATAAATATATGAAGATAAATATGCAACATGAAACATCAAAACAGAAGAAAAAAATATAAAACCAGTCCTCAAAATAAGTCCATATTGATGTGTGGGTTTCCCGGTATGAAGGGTCTCCGGCCAGCTCTCAGGTGGTAAAACTCAATCCACAGTGAATCTAGTGGAAAAAACGGAAAGAGAGAGCGCACGCCCATCAAAGCGTAAAATTGTATTTTAAATGAGGGAGGGGAAAGGGGGGTAAAAAATGATTCACTCGACAATGTACAAATAAAATCAGCATTGCGTGATATACTCACCCCTCATTCCGTACGTTCTGCACAAACGTCTGGGGGCAGTCCCAGTCTTGCAGTCTCAGGATCGTACTCCCTAAACGATGTCCAGAGCAAATGTAATTTCACTCCTGCGTAGTACACTGGCGACACACTTTATTCGAGCGAAGCTCGGCCTCGTCCCACGAATTCGGGTAACCGGGTGGTAATTGAGGTTTGTGACTGTTTCTGCCCGAGTGAATTGGGTTATTTTCCAGGCAGGATTGAAGCATTTTATTCCCACTGGCGCAATACTACACCTAATAGAATATATATATATTACTACTGCATTACAATTCATATTTCTATGCCATCTTGTAGAACAACGCGAAGCATTGCAGCCTATTAAACATCCTAATCATTATATTTTAACAGATCATCCGGCCCGTCAGCCGGCATGAACCCGCGGAGGTGGGAAGGCAAACGCACCGTGGCTGTCAGAGGTGAGTAGCGGGCCGCATTCCATGTATCTGCCAGGTACAATACTGGGTATTTGCCGAATGAAGTGTGTCTGTGGCAGTAAGAGTGCCTGTAAGATGGCTCGTTTTGTAGGCTTCTGCAGCAGGGCGCAATGGCTCAGTCCGTTCCGCGCTCGTTGATGAACGTCGGTGTCAATTGCATCTTACCGTGATGACTCTTCCCTTGACGCGCTTCTTCCTCTCTGGGTAACTTTCTCAAAGGTAGTCACCCTTTGAGAAAGTTACCCGAGAGTGACGAAAGCGCGGTCATGGAGCCGTCATCACGTCAGATGCATGACACTGACGTCATCAACGAGACTGGCACGGACTGATTCCAGCGCACTGCTGCAGAAGCTCCTACAACACGGAGCCATCTTACAGGACTCTTATACTGCAGGATTGAATCCATCAGTGCTTGGACATCTTTTAGGGAGTACGCTCCTGACACGACTGCAAAGGAACTGGGACTGCCCCCAAGACTTTTCAGACACTACCGGATGGTGGTGATTTATCACGCAATTTGCTTGATTTATTGTACCCTTGTGGATTTCATTTTTGACCCCCTATCCCCCTCGCCCTCATTAAAATCAATTTTACTCTATGGGCAGTTGCGCTGCCTCTCTTCCTTTTTTTTCCCAATATAATATATAATATATATATATATATATATATATATATATATCTATATCTCTAATATATATCTATATATAAGCTAATAGATATCTATCTATTTATAATCCCCCCGGTCTCGTCCACCCCCCTGATGACCCCTCTACAAAAATGTAGAATGGTTATCAAAAAAATATATTGTCCTAAATAACGCTCTCTTCCATACAGACAATAATAATAATAATGATCCATGTAATATCCTAAGATTTTTACATATAAAACATAACCATTCCACACACATACCATCTGCATTTACATTGTATAAATGATGACATAAACAATCTATGCACCATATACATTCTGCAAATGAATGTTTAAAAACAATATACATGCAAAGCTACTGTACAACAGTAAATAAAAACACTTCCAACAATCTCAACATTTTAAATAACCAATCAAGGTTAAACAAAAATCAATATATACTTGTAAATACCAACGGAAAACACACTTTAAAACCAAAGCATAACCCTTACATACAAAGGATTACATCGTATCTCATTGTAAAAAACCATTAACATTATACACACATTTGAGAGCATTGCAATAAACCACATTACAGTACAGTACAATCCCCTGTATCTCCCTGCCCTTCAGTGTAATCTGTTTTAACTAAGCCCCCTCCCACCCTAATGTGTACTGGTAAACTCTTCTGCCTTCAGTGGTATCTGTTAAAGCACCTCCTCCCCCCTAATGTTTGTTTAAGTTAAAGCAGAGATTACAGCTGGGGAGTTACGAACCTAGAGAGTTAAAGCCCCCTCCCCCTAATGTTTCTGTTAAATCTCCCTCCCTGCCTGTAATGCTGTGAGTGTCAGTGTTGTAAATTTGGGGATGGGGGTGAGTGGGTTATAACCCCACCTCCTTGACTGTGGTCGTGGAAAGCCCCCTCCCCTAATTTTCTGTTTAATCTCCCTCACTGCCTTTTTGCTGTGATTCAGTGGTATGTAAGTGGGGGGGGGCCCAGGCACGTGGTCTACCCGACCCCAATGCCCCTGACATACCTGGGTCTAACCCACCCACCACCTCCCCACCCTTACCCCGACCCCCATCCTGGCCATGGACCCCCCTCCCTGCTTCTGCAAAAACAGACACAAAAATTAAAACATCCAAAGTAATGTACCCTAACCCCTATCACCATAATGCGGTTATAACCGTACACAGTCAATAAGGGGTTAACCCACTCCTCAACCCAACCATCCGGGATTGGCCTACATATACCCTCCACACTAACCCCCCCCCCTTCCGTGAGGCCCACACCACCGTCAGTACCCACAGGGAGTGCCTACCCACATACCGTATTGGGGAAACCACCCCCCTCCCACCCCCCAGTACCCACAAAAAGTACAATGACCCACAAACATCATTCATATTTATTAATACATTAACCCACCCCCTGTGCCCCATAATGCAAGATTTATTCTTTTAGCTACAGGGTTCATAACGCAGGCCACCGTAGTCCCCGGTGGGCTTTAGGGCACCTGGGATCAGACCTACAGTTTACCACGCAGCCTGTTTAACACAGGTTAAGATCTGGGCCTTTGTGTGGATCCTGCTGCAGCACCATGCGCCCCAGGTTGGGTCTCCTTGGGTCCCGTGGCCACAATTGGGTCCCCACGGTAGGCCCATGCTGATGTCTGGCGCAGCCCTGGTCAGACCCGCACAGGTGTCTGCCGGGGCCGTCGGGTGGTCTCCCTCTGGGTTCTGAGGAACTCACGTGCTCACTAAGGTCCGCGGTGACCCCCACAAAAGTGGGTACCACACATCATCATATCCCCACCTAGGGTCCGGCAGGGCCCCACTAGAAGTGGGACACACCCACACATGTCATCCCCGCAGACTACGGGTCCGGGCGGTGCCCCCACAGAAGTGGGACCGACACATCGTCATCACGCATGTGTTCAACCCGTGGACCAACCAGCCTGATACCCTTGGGATAGCCCAAGATACCCAATGGTCTCCACAGGTCCACACGAGACAAACCACGGAACAACCCTAATGTAAAAAAAATAAACCTGGCCTATACATTCAATCCATACACCCCTTCCCCCCAACACCTACAGTACAATAATGTGCAAAATAAACTATTATCCAGTATATGGATAATAGATTAATTGCCCATTATAAAACATTACGAGCATACATAAATAAATAAAGTCTACACTGCCCTCATCAATACGAAGTGTCCTGGGCCACAACATCCTGTCTTGTCCACAAATACAATTGCCTACAAAGCCAATACATTGCAAGTACATTCAGATATCAATTAACCCCTTAAACCCTTATCAGATAATGAACCGAAAGGTGATTAAGGGGTTAACCACACAGGCCCGATACCCCACCCTCACCCATGAATTTGTACAGTGGCTTCATCATGCCTATATACTATAAATTCCATCTGTATATATATAAAATACTCTAATAGATATATATATATATAAGTATAGTCTCTATACTCTATCATCTATATATATATATATATATACACCTCCCTTACACTTAATAGCCACGATACCAATATCAATAAATGTAGAAGGGTTATCAAAAGCCATACTGTCCTACAACCAAACCACTTCTCCATACAGACACTCATTAATCAAATTTCCTTTAATAATCCTAAATGATCTCCACAATCTAATCATCACAAACCAATGAAAAAACCTCACTTCCAATATATATAGGCATAAAATCTATGCACCATATACATTCTGCAAATGAATCCAACCAAGTACACAAATCAATTAGCATCATTATTTACATCCCTAAACAATCACACTCCATCCAAAACAATGAAACAATTAACTAATTCCCGCTGGAGCAGACACAATTTAGCCTGTGAAAAAATACAGTATCGACCAGAATACAACCTTTAAAACCAGGGCAACAACAAATACAAATCCAAGGAATACATCTATCTAATTTAAAATACTTTAACTACAATAAAGCATAGCAGCATAGACAATTAATTTAAACACATCAAATCAAGCTTTTAACAGTCCATAATTTCTTTACCCTGTATGTATATATCTCTCTAGACATATATACATACATACATACAGTGGCAAGAAATGATATAACACAAAAAAAAAATATCCATGTTAAAAACCTTTTGAAAAAATTAACCAAGTTAAATAAATACATTTCTTTAGTTCACTTACCATTACTTGGCCCCACCGACTCGTTGCGCAGCTTACTCACGAACCAATCCACGATCAGGAACCCATAAAATAAAAAAACATAAAATATAAACATTAAACTAAAAATCCAAATCAATCCGGTCTTCTACTTGTAATCCATCTTCATCTGTATTTTCTTTCTCTATCTCTCTCCAGCGGGCGGGGCGTGGTCTTTCTCCCTCTGCGGCCACGCCCTGGTCTTTTCTTGCCGGAGGTCCTTCCTCCGCGGCGTCTGGCTTCAAAATGAGACGACATAGGCTTTTAAAGGCCTATGACGTCACATTTTTCGTCATGGTTCCCACGGTCCTGAATTGGGCTGGAAAACCATGTGTTTTGAACCGACCAAAAAAAAAATGATGACGTCACTTAAAGGCAATGACAGCACAGCCAATCGAATGGCTTTTGCTTCTATTGCCTTTAAGTGACGTCATGAAAAAGCACATGGCCGCCGCCCTTCACCATGGTATTGTAGCCAATCTAGATCGTGGGAATCTTTCCCTACTTGAATTGGGTTCAAGTACCATGTGGACGCCTTTCAATGACGTCACATCCTTTTTCCCCCCCCATAGCCTCTGTCACGGGTTTACTAGAGCTAATCAATAGGGATTGGAATTTCCCGCGCTCTGATTGGCTACCATACCATGTGAGGGTGGCCCATGTGCTTTTGATGCAGGGGGCTTACACAGATTAGTCAAGCAGGGAATTTATGCAGACATAATGAGTGGGAGGGTTTTTACATAGCATACATAAGGCCGGGAAGCTTCACCACTCAATAGGGGAGGTTTTTTACATAGATTACATGCAGCAGGAGGTTTTAAACACCATAGGGAGGGTTTTTTTACATAGATTACAGTGAATCTGGCGGCTTTAAAACACACAATAAAAAGATGTTTCTGTATTTATGTTTATGTATTTTAAATACACGAGGTGTTTACTGTCATGTTGTTTATGCATGTTTTATGTGGGGGCAAATCAACTGTCCCCCATCAAACATGCTATTCTGCCTTCATTGCCTTAGGCTATCAGCAAAGTATGAGTAGCAGCATTTCTGTATGGAGTTCCCACGCTCTGATTGCTACCATACATGTGAGGGCGGCCATGTTCTTTCACTGAGGGGGTGGCTTATACACCGATTAGTCAAGCAAGGAGTTTGGCAGACATAACTAGGGGGAGGTGTTTTACATAGATTACAGTGAAGGCAGGGAATCTTCAACACTCAAATAGGGGGGTGTTTTTACATGATTACAGTTAAGGCAGGAGGTTTAAAAAAAACACAATAGGGGAGGGTTTTTTACATAGATTACATGAGGCAGCAGGTTTAAAATCACAATAAAATATGTATGTCATTTTTATTGTTTTATGTATTTTAAATAACACAGGGGGTACTGTATGTTGTTTATTGCTGTTTTTGGGGGCACTCAAATGTCCCCAATAAACAGTGCTTTCTTCTGCCTTCATTTGTCTTAGGTAACTGCTACTCTAGCTAAGACGATGAAGCAGCATTTCTGGTAATTTTATAATAATATTTGCAGGAGCAGGGGCCCTGACCATTATGTTCTGGCTCCAGGAACCCCTGCTTCACTGTACATATTATTAAATACAGAAATGCTGCTTCATTACCATAGCACATAGCCTAAGGTAGGAACGAGTGTTGTGATTTACTATGTTTTTATTTATACTGTCCATGTGCACGAGGGTCCCTCCGGAGCTGAACATTGGTTTCAGGTCCGGGGACCCCCTGCTCCCCGGATACAGGCCCCTTAGTGGGTGCCGGTATCCCTCAGCTCTGCTTCTTTACAGCCGCGATCACGTTCGGGCCCTTTAATGCAGAGGGATCCGGCACCTTAATAAGAGGGCTGTATCTCGGGAGCAGTGGGTCCCACCCTGATGACCAACGCTTTCAGCTTTCGCCGGACCCCTGCACATGCTACAGTCATAATAAAACACTGTAAATAACACTCGTTCCTTGCCTTAGCGGCTATGTGGCTATGGTAAATGGAAGGCAGCATTTCTGTATTTTAATAATATGTACAGTGAGGCGGTGTCCTGAGCCAGAAATTAATGCTCAGGACCCCTGCTCACTGCACAATATATTAAAATACAGAACTGCTGCTTCATTACCTTAGCTGATATGCCGCTAAGGCAATGAAGGCAAGAATAGTCATGTTTTATTGGGGACATTTTGATTTGCCCCCAATAAACATTGCAATACACAACTACGTACACCCCTGTGTATTTAAAATATACATAAACAATAAAGACATGACATACATTTTGTATTGTGTATTTTTTAAACCTTCCTGCCTGCACTGTAATCTATTTAAAAAACCCTCCCCCCATTGTGTTTATAAACCTCCTGCCTCACTGTAATCTAGAAAAAACCCTCCCCTATTGCGTGTGAAGCTTTGCCCTGCCTTCACTGTAATCTTGTAAAACACCTCCCCCTATTAATCTGCTAAACTTCCCCTGCTTTGACGAATCGGTAAGCCCCCTCATGGACCAACACATGGCCGCCCTCACATGGTATGGTAGCCATCAAGCGTGGAAAACGCCATATCAAAATGTCTGCTTCATTACCTTTGCTGATGAGCCGCTCGGAATGATGCAGAATAGCATGGTTTATTGGGGACATTTGATTTTGCCTCCCAATAACATTGCATAACCAACATACGGACACCCCCTGTGTATTTAAAATACAATAAACATAAATACATGAACACATATTTTTATTGTGGTGTTTAAACCTGCGCTGTCCCTCATGTAATCTATGTAAAAACCCTCCCCCTATGTGTTGTTTTTAAAACCTCCCTTCCTTCACTGGTCAATCTATGTAAAAAACCTCCCCCTATTGAGTGTGAAGCTTCCCTGCCTTCACTGTAATCTATGTAAAACCCCTCCCCCTGATTATGTCTGCTAACCTCCCTGCTTTGACTAATCTTGTAAGCCCCCCTCATCAAAAGACACATGGCCACCCTCGACATGGTATGGTCCCAATCCTAGCGTGGGACCTCCATCCCTACTCTGAATTAGTCTAGTACCACTTGGACAGAGGCTGGGGGGAAAAAGGGATGTGCCGTCATTGAAAGCCTTCACTGGTACTTAAACCACCAAAGTAGGAAAGGACTTCCCACTCTCTGATTGGCTACCATACCCATCTTTCTTGCCCGGAGGTCCTTCCTCCGCGGCGTCTGGCTTCAAAATGAGACGACATAGGCTTTTAAAGGCCTATGACGTCACATTTTTCGTCATGGTTCCCACGGTCCTAATTGGGCTGTGAAAACCATGTGTTTTGACCGACAAAAAAAAAAATGATGACGTCACTTAAAGGCAATGACAGCACAGCCAATCAGAATGGCTTTGCTTCTATTGCCTTTAAGATGACGTCATGAAAAGACACATGGCCGCCCTCACATGGTATGGTAGCCAATCAGAGCGTGGGAAGTCTTTCCCTACTCTGATTGGTTCAAGTACCATGTGACAGGCTTTCAATGACGTCACATCCTTTTTCCCCCCAAGCCTCTGTCACGTGGTACTAGAGCTAATCAGAGTAGGGATGGAGTTCCCACGCTCTGATTGGCTACCATACCATGTGAGGGTGGCCATGTGTCTTTTGATGAGGGGGGCTTACACACAATAGAAGAAAAGCCATACTGAAGCACACAGCATAGGGGGAGGTGTTTTTACATAGATTACAGTGAAGGCAGGGAAGCTTCACACACAATAGCGGGAGGGTTTTTTACATAGATTACAGTGAAGGCAGGAGGTTTAAAACACAATAGGGGGAGGGTTTTTTACATAGATTACAGTGAAGGCAGGCAGGTTTAAAACACACAATAAAAATATGTGTCATGTATTTATTGTTTATGTATTTTAAATACACAGGGGGTGTACTGTATGTTGTTTATTGCAATGTTTATTGGGGGCAAATCAAATGTCCCCAATAAACATGCTATTCTGCCTTCATTGCCTTAGCGGCTATCAGCAAAGGTAATGAAGCAGCATTTCTGTATGGAGTTCCCACGCTCTGATTGGCTACCATACCATGTGAGGGCGGCCATGTGTCTTTTCATGAGGGGGGCTTACACAGATTAGTCAAAGCAGGGAAGTTTAGCAGACATAATAGGGGGAGGTGTTTTTACATAGATTACAGTGAAGGCAGGGAAGCTTCACACTCAATAGGGGAGGGTTTTTTACATAGATTACAGTGAAGGCAGGAGGTTTAAAACACAATAGGGGGAGGGTTTTTTACATAGATTACAGTGAAGGCAGGCAGGTTTAAAATACACAATAAAAATATGTATGTCATGTATTTATTGTTTATGTATTTTAAATACACAGGGGGTGTACGTAGTTGTGTATTGCAATGTTTATTGGGGGCAAATCAAAATGTCCCCAATAAAACATGACTATTCTTGCCTTCATTGCCTTAGCGGCATATCAGCTAAGGTAATGAAGCAGCAGTTCTGTATTTTAATATATTGTGCAGTGAGCAGGGGTCCTGAGCATTAATTTCTGGCTCAGGACACCGCCTCACTGTACATATTATTAAAATACAGAAATGCTGCCTTCCATTTACCATAGCCACATAGCCGCTAAGGCAAGGAACGAGTGTTATTTACAGTGTTTTATGTATGCTACATGTTGCAGGGGTCTCGGGAAGCTGAAAGCGTTGGTCTCAGGCCGTGGGACCACTGCTCCCGAGATACAGCCCTCCTTATTAAGGTGCCGGATCCCTCTGCATTAAAGGCCCGTCACGTGATCCGGCTGTAAAGAAGCAGAGCTGAGGGATACCGGCAACCATAAAGGGGCCTGATCTCGGGGAGCAGGGGGTCCCGGACCTGAAACCCAATGGTGGTCAGCTCCGGAGGGACCCTCGTGCACAGGACAGTATAAATAAAAACATATGTAAATAAACACTCGTTCCTACCTTGAGCGCTATGTGCTATGGTAATGAAGCAGCAAGTTTCTGTATTTAATAAATGTACAGGAAGCAGGGGGTTCCCTGAGCCAGAACATTAATGGCTCAGGGCCCCCTGCTCCTGCAAATATTATTAAAATACCACGAAAATGCTGCTTCTTCGTCTTAGCTGGGAGTAGCTCGGGTCCTAAGACAATGAAGGGCAAGAATAGCATGTTTATTGGGGACATTTGATGGTGCCCCCAAAAACAAGTGCATATAAACAACATACAGTACCCCCCCTGTGTTATTTAAAATACATAAAACAATAAATAAATGCATACATATTTTTATTGTGTATTTTAAACCTGCTGCTCATGTACATCTATGTAAAAAACCCTCCCCTATTGTGTTTATTTTAAACCTCCTGCTTACACTGTTTAATCTATGTAAAACACCCTCCCCTATTGAGTGTGAAGTTCCCTGCCTCTCACTGTAATCTAGTAAACACACCTCCCCCTATTATGTCTGCCAAAACTTCCTGCTTGACTAATCGGTGTACATTAAGCCCCCCCTCATGAAAAGACACATGGCCGCCCTCACATGGATGGTATGCCAATCAGAGCGTGGGAAATCCAGACAGAAAGACTGCTGGATCATACTTTGCTGATAGCCGTAAGGCAAGAAGGCAGAATAGATGTTGATGGGGACATTGATTTGCCCCCACTAAACATGCAATAACAAAACAGTAACACCCCCGTGTATTTAAAATACAAAACATAAATACAGAACATCATTTTTTATTTGTGTTTTCTAAAACTCCGCTGATTCACTGTAATCTATGTAAAAAAACCCTCCACCTATGGTTTTAAAACTCCTGCTGCACTGTAATCATGTAAAAACCATCCCCTATTGAGGGTGAACGCTTCCCGCCTTACACTGATCGCTATGTAAAAACCCCTCCCACTCCATTAGGTCTGCAAAATTCCCGCTTTGACTAATCTGTGTAAGCCCCCTTTTCATCAAAAGACACATGGGCCACCTCACATGGTATGGTAGCCAATCAGAGCGTGGGAATCCAATCCCTAATCTGATTAGCTCTAGTATACCACGTGACAGAGGTGGGGGGCGAAGAAAAGGATTGTGACGTCATTTGAAAGGCGTCCCACATGGTACTTGAACCAATTCAAGTAGGGAAAGATTCCACGTAGATTGGCTACCATACCATGGAGAGCGACGGCCAGGTGTGCTTTTTCATGACGTCATTAAAGGCAATAGAACAAAGCTCATCGATTGGCTGTGCTGTCATTGCCTGTAATGACGTCATCATTTTTTTTGTTGGTCGGTCAAAACACTGGTTTCCAGCCTCAATTAGGACCGTGGGAACCATGACGAAAATGTGACGTCATGAGGCCTTTAAAAGCATATGTCGTTCATTTTGAAGCCAGACGCCGCGGAGGAAGGACCTGGGCAAGAAAGAATGACCCAGGGCGTGGCGCAGATGGAGGGAGAAAGACCACGCCCCGCACCCGTGGAGAGAGATTAGACGAAAGAAAATACAGATTGACGAGGCATTACAAAATAGAAGAACCGGGCGATTGATTTGGTATTTTAGTTTAAGTTATTATTTTATTGTTTTTTTATTTTAGGGGTTCATGATCGTGGATTGGTTCGTGAGTAAGCTGACACAAACAGAGTCGTGTGGGGCCACATTTAATGGTAATGTGAACTAAGAAATGTATTGTTATTTAACTTGTAAATTTTTATCAAGGTTTTTTTTAAACATGGCTATTTTTTTTTTGTGTTATATCATTTCTTGCCACTGTATGTATGTTGTATCTATTGTCTAGAGAGATAATACTACAGGGAAGAAAGTCTATAGTACTTTTTTGTAAAAGCTTGATTTGATGTGGTTCTAAATTAATTGGTCTATGCGCTATGCTTTATTGTGAGTTAAAGTATTTAAACTAGATCAGACTGGTATTCTTGGTATTGTATTGTGTGTTGCCTGGTTTAAAGGTTGTCTATTCTGGTCGTATGTATTTTTTCCACAGGCGTAAATTGTTCTGTCTCTCCAGGGAGGAATTATTAGCTTATTGTTTCATTGCTTGTGTGGATGGAGATTGGTGATTGTTGTGGGGATTGATAAATAATGATGGCTAATTGTTTTGTGTATTGGTTGTGTCATTTGAGAAATGTATATGGTGCATAGATTTATGCCTATCATATATTGGAATAGTGAAGGTTTTTCCATGGTTTGTGTGATAGATCATGTGAGATCATTAGGAGTTATAAAGGAATTGATTTTTTTAAATGTAGAGTGAGTGCTGTATGAGATAGAAGTGTGTGGTTGTAGGGACAGTATGTGGATAAACCTCTACATTTGATTGCATATTGCGGTATGTTGGGATTAGACGTGGAGACAGAGAGAGAGTAGTTTATGATATGAATACTAGTAGAGAAGCAGTAAGAGACTATATTATATATGATATATATACGGTTAGATTAGAGTATACTAACTAAGTATATGATGTATTATAGGATAGTTGATAGTTATATAGTATATAGGCATGATGAAGCCACCTGTACACAATTCATGGGTGAGGGTCGGGGTATCGGGCTGTGTGGTTAACCCCTTAATCACCTTTCGGTTGTTCATTATATGATAAGGGTTTAAGGGGTTAATTGATATCTGAATGTACTTGCAATGTTTGCGTTTGTATTGGCAATTGTATTCGTGACAAGACAGATTGTTGCTGGCCCATGAGACACTTCGTATTGATGAGGGCAGTAGTAACTGTTATTTATTGGTAGTATGCTCGTAATGTTTTTATAATGGGCAATTATCTATTATCCATATAGCTGGATAATAGTTATTTTGCACTATTATTGTACTGTAGGTGTGGGGGCGAGAGGGGTGTATGTGATTGAATGTATAGGCAGGTTTATTTTTTTTACATTCAGGTTGGTTCCGTGGTTTGCCGTGGGAACCTGGGAGACCACCTGTGGGGTATCTTGGGCTTATCCAAGGGTACCAGGCTGGGTGGTTCCCCGGGGTTTTGACACATGCGGGGATGACGATTGTGTTGTCGGTCCCACTTCGTGGGGGGCCCCGCCCGGACCGTCGTAGTCTGCGGGGATGACGATGTTGTGGTTTCCCATTCTAGTGGGGCACCGCCGACCTGAGGTGGGGGGATATGATGATGTGTGGTACCACTTCTTGGGGGGCACCGAGGACTGTAGTGAGCAACAGTGAGTTCCTCAAGAACCCAGAGGGAACCACCCGAGCCCCGGCAGACAACTGTGCGGGCGACCCAGGGCTCCCAGACATCAGCAGGGCCTACCGTGGGGACCCATGTGGCCACGGGCCCAAGGAGACCCAACCTGGGGCCATGGTTGCGGGCAGCAGGATCCACCAAGAAGGGCAGCCAGAAACCTGTGTTAAACAGGGGCGATGGTAAACTGTAGGTCTGTCCAGGTGCCCTAAAGCCCACCGGGGACTACGGTGGGGCCTGCGTTATGCACCCTGTAGCTAAAAGAATAAATCTTCGCATTTAATGGGGGGCACAGGGGGTGGGTTAATGTATTAATAAATATAATGCTGTTTAGGGTGGGTCATTGTATTTGATTGTGGGTACTGGGGGGGGTGGGGGGGGGTGTTTCCCCAATACGGTATGTGGGTAGCATCCCGTGTGGGTATGACGGTGGTGTGAGGCCTCACGGGGGGGAAGGGGGAGGGGGGCGGGGTTAGTGTGGGAGGGTATTGTGGCCTCCCGGAATGGTTGGGTTGAGGGATGGGTTAACCCCTTAATTGACTGTGTAGCGGTTATAACCGCTATTATGGGATTAGGGGTTAGGGGACATTACTTTGGATGTTTTAATTTTGTGTCTGTTTTTGCGAAGCGGAGGGAGGGGGGGCCATGGCCAGGATGGGGGTTCGGGTGTGGGGGTGGTGGTTGGTGGTTGGGTGGGGTAACAGGTATGGGGTAGGGGTGAGGGTAGGGTGGTTTAGACCCACAGTATGCCATTGGGCCCCCCTCCCACATACATACCACTGAATCACAGCAAAAAGGCAGGGAGGGAGATTTAACAGAAAAATTAGGGGAGGGGGCTTTCCACGACCACAGTCAATGAGGAGGGGGGTTATAAACCCACTCACCCTCCCCAAATTTCAACACTGAACTCACAGCATTACAGGCAGGGAGGGAGATTTAACAGAAACATTAGGGGGAGGGGGCTTTAATCTCTCTCCTCAGTGTAATCTGTTTAAAGCCCCATCCCCTAATGTTTCTGTTAATCTCTCTGCCTTCAGTGGAATCGGTTTAAACCGAAACATTAGGGGGGAGGGAGGCTTTAACAGATTACCACTTGAAGGCAGAAAGAGTTAACAGACACATTAGGGGGGGAGGGGGCTTTTTAAGGTTAAAACAGATTACACTGAAAGGGAAGGGAGATACAGGGGATTGTACTGTACTGTATGTGGTTTATTGCAATGCTCTCAAATGTGTTGTATAATGTAATGTTTTTTACAATAGATAGATTAATCCTTTGGTATGTAAGGTTATCTTTGGTTTAAAGTGTGTTTTAAGTTGGTATTTACAGTATATATGATTTTTGTTTAATTGATTGGTTATTTAAAATAGTTGACGATGTTGGAAGTGTTTGTATTTACTGTTTACAGTAGCTTGCACTGGATATTGTTTTCGTTAAACATTCATTTGCAGAATGTATATGGTGCATAGATTGTTTATGCATCATTTATACAATGTAATGCAATGTACGGTGATGGATGGAATGGTATGTTTTATATGTAAAACATAAGCTAGGATGATTAACATGGATTCATTATTATTATTATTGTCTGTATGGAAGAGAGCGTTATTTTAGGACAATATGATTTTTTTTTGATAACCATTCTACATTTTTGTAGAGGGGTCATCAGGGGGGTGGACGAGACCGGGGGGATTATAAATAGATAGATATCTATTAGCTTATATATAGATATATATTAGAGATATAGATATATATATATATATATATATATATATATATTATATATTATATTGGGAAAAAAAAGGAAGAGAGGCAGCGCAACTGCCCATAGAGTAAAATTGATTTTAATGAGGGCGAGGGGGATAGGGGGTCAAAAATGAAATCCACAAGGGTACAATAAATCAAGCAAATTGCGTGATAAATCACCACCATCCGGTAGTGTCTGAAAAGTCTTGGGGGCAGTCCCAGTTCCTTTGCAGTCGTGTCAGGAGCGTACTCCCTAAAAGATGTCCAAGCACTGATGGATTCAATCCTGCAGTATAAGAGTCCTGTAAGATGGCTCCGTGTTGTAGGAGCTTCTGCAGCAGTGCGCTGGAATCAGTCCGTGCCAGTCTCGTTGATGACGTCAGTGTCATGCATCTGACGTGATGACGGCTCCATGACCGCGCTTTCGTCACTCTCGGGTAACTTTCTCAAAGGGTGACTACCTTTGAGAAAGTTACCCAGAGAGGAAGAAGCGCGTCAAGGGAAGAGTCATCACGGTAAGATGCAATTGACACCGACGTTCATCAACGAGCGCGGAACGGACTGAGCCATTGCGCCCTGCTGCAGAAGCCTACAAAACGAGCCATCTTACAGGCACTCTTACTGCCACAGACACACTTCATTCGGCAAATACCCAGTATTGTACCTGGCAGATACATGGAATGCGGCCCGCTACTCACCTCTGACAGCCACGGTGCGTTTGCCTTCCCACCTCCGCGGGTTCATGCCGGCTGACGGGCCGGATGATCTGTTAAAATATAATGATTAGGATGTTTAATAGGCTGCAATGCTTCGCGTTGTTCTACAAGATGGCATAGAAATATGAATTGTAATGCAGTAGTAATATATATATATTCTATTAGGTGTAGTATTGCGCCAGTGGGAATAAAATGCTTCAATCCTGCCTGGAAAATAACCCAATTCACTCGGGCAGAAACAGTCACAAACCTCAATTACCACCCGGTTACCCGAATTCGTGGGACGAGGCCGAGCTTCGCTCGAATAAAGTGTGTCGCCAGTGTACTACGCAGGAGTGAAATTACATTTGCTCTGGACATCGTTTAGGGAGTACGATCCTGAGACTGCAAGACTGGGACTGCCCCCAGACGTTTGTGCAGAACGTACGGAATGAGGGGTGAGTATATCACGCAATGCTGATTTTATTTGTACATTGTCGAGTGAATCATTTTTTACCCCCCTTTCCCCTCCCTCATTTAAAATACAATTTTACGCTTTGATGGGCGTGCGCTCTCTCTTTCCGTTTTTTCCACTAGATTCACTGTGGATTGAGTTTTACCACCTGAGAGCTGGCCGGAGACCCTTCATACCGGGAAACCCACACATCAATATGGACTTATTTTGAGGACTGGTTTTATATTTTTTTCTTCTGTTTTGATGTTTCATGTTGCATATTTATCTTCATATATTTATTGAATTAGTTCTGGGTTTAGTGTCATTGAGTTGATTATATCTATATCGTTTAGTCTATAGCGTTTATATTTGGGTAGGTATCAGTAGACTATGATAAGTTATTAACTGATTACTTATTTTTAGAGAGGTGATGATTTCTGGTTTTGGCCTTAATAGAGCGTGCGGGGTGCTGCTCGGGGTGGGGGGGCAGAGAGAGAGAGAGAGAGAGAGAGGATAGAGAGAGAAGAAGATAGAGAGAAGAGAGAGGTAGATAATATCTATAATATATATATATATATATATATATATAGATATATATACAGTATAATATACACAGTAAGACTGTAGATGTATAGGGAGGTTATCTATATATATATACTGTATATATACAGTATATATATAACAGTATATATTTATTTCTCTTCATGATTTATTATTTATTAGAATTTAGTTATTTATTAATTGTGGGGCTGCTGTGCGTGAATTTTTTTTATGGGGTAGGGGGATGGGGGAGGGGGGTTGGCCCTTGGTTGTGGTGTTTTGGTTTAGGACTTGCGGGGGGTTGCGGGTGCACTTAACCCCTTTCACGGCGTAGCAGTAGTACCGCTACGGTCGTGGAAGGGTTAGTGTACACGCTACCCCCCTAAGCAAGCCTACACAACCACATGGGGCTAATACCCCTCTACCACCCCCACTACCCACAATAAAAAAGTCACACACAGCAGCAGCAGTAAATTAATAAATACAATCCTAAATAAATAAATTGAATATAAATAAATACATTTACACTACATTTTGATTAATAATGTAGATGGTGAGAGGGGTCTCCGGGCTGACCCACTGGGTTTTAGGTACGGGGACCCACGTGCTCCACGCGACTACAGGCCCCTTAAGGGGATGCGGTACCCTATTGCTCTCTGCTTGGTTTACAGGCCGCGATCACTGAGTCGGGGCCTTTACAAACGCAGAGAGGGGATACAACGGCACCTCATTAAAAGGGGGTTGTATTCTCGGGAGCAGGGGGTCCCCACGACTGAAACCAACGCGGTTCAGCCTCCGGAGACCCCCTGCAACCAATCAACCACCTATAAATAAAAAATGTATTTCAAATGCTATTTATTTATAGTCATTTATTTATTTATTATAGATTTATTATTTATGTATTTTTTGGGGCGGCTGCTGTGTGTGAGTGAGTTTTTTTATTGTGGGTTAGCGGGGGTGGGTGACAGGGGGTATTAGCCCCAACGGTGTTGTTTAGGGCTTGCGGGGGGTAGCGGGAGGGCTTAAACCACTTCATGACCGTAGCGGTATTAACTGCTACGGTCGTGAAGGGGTTAAGTGCACCCGCAACCCCCCCGCAAGTCCAAACTCACACCAAGGGCCAAATACCCCTTCAACCCCACCCCCGCTACCCACAATAAAGCGGGCACGGTGAGTTAACCCTTCTTGCCTTAGCGGCTATCGCTATGGTAATGAAGCAGCATTTCTGTATTTTATAATATTGTGCAGGAGCAGGGGGTCCCTGAGCATTAATTTCTGGCTCAGGGAACCCTGCTCACTGTACAATATTATTAAAATACAGAAATGCTGCTTATTACCTAGCACTAGCCGCTAAGGTAAGGAACGAGTGTTTATATATATGTTTTTATTCATACTGAGATGTGCAGAGGGTCTCCGGAGCAAGAAACGTTTTGGTTTAGGTATGGGGACCCCTGCCTTCCCGAGATACAGGCCCCTTTAGGCGGGGTGCCGGATCCTTGCTTTGTTTACAGGCCGCGATCACGTGATCGGGACCTTTAAATGACAGGGGATACCGGCACCTTAAAGGGACCCGTGATCTCGGTGAGAAGGGGGTCCCCAGACCTGAAACCAATGCCGTCAGTCCAAAGAGGACCCATGCACATCTACACTATCAATAAAAATGTATTTTAAATAATTTTTAATGTGCCGATGTTTGCGCAGAGAGAGCAGCGGTTCTCTCTCTGCTGCAAACACATCTCGCCCCCCCGGCCTATAGTATCATTGATGTTCATATGCAGTACTGTATGTGTATATTAGGGGTTATAGGGGTTGTTGTTATACAGTATATATATATATATATATATATATATATATATATATACATATACATATATATACTGCATTACAATTCATGAATTTATGCCATCTGGCGGTCACGCGAAGCATTGCAGCCTAGTAAATCCTGAACCATTATCAATTAACACATCAACCGCGCGTCAGCCGTGTAATGCGCATGGCTGGGAAGGCAAAAGGAGCACGGCATGCTCCAGATGAACAGAGTGGCATTCCAGGAACATGCCAGGTACATGCCAGTTATTAGTAAGAATAAAAGCTGCCGCAGCAGTATGTCAATGGCTCTGACCGATATCCAATAAAGCACTATATTTTTTAGAAAAGTTCCTGGTTCACATCCATGTTACATACAAGCATGAACACACAGCCTACACCAACTGTATGCATTGGCATTTATATAGTCCAACTCGATGTAAACTCCAGTGTTTAGCATGGTAGAAAAAGAAAAAGAATCGACAATTTAATTTTGCTGTAGTATTTGAAAGATTATATCACTTGCTCATGATTACAAGAAGTTACAATTACAATTCATGAATATCTGCCATCTGGCGGACACGCGAAGAATTGCAACCAATTAAATCCGAACCATTCTCAATAAACACATCAACCGCGCATCAACCGCGGCTGTGAATGCAACATGAATGCGGTATGAATGCGGCATGAACTGCGTGGCATTCGAAAAAAAATCCCGGAAAAATGCGGTGATGTTGGAGAATAAAAGGGGCTGCGACAGTAACAATTACACTAAGGCCTTTAACTTCACAGTCCATTGCCTTAAGATTAATTCTAAATTGAATATATTAAATTTGCAGCAAAGTTTCCAACAATGTTATTATCTGCTTCAATATATATTCAGTCTATAATTTTCACAGGAACTATTTGGAAAGCTGACTTACAGTAGATATAAAAAAAAGTAATTGTACATGTACAGTAAAAATATGTGTATCATACTGGAAACTCATTCAAATATGTATCACTCTCTCAGAGGCCTATTCACTAAACTTCTATAAGTAAATTGCAACATTGAATATGTTGGGATGTTCCTACCGAACTGTATAAAATTTGTGTAAAAAACGGTATTCACTAAAATAATCCGCATTTTTTTACTGTTTGTTACAAAAATGACATACCGCACTAATGTGTAGTGGCTTTACGAGCTAAATTAAATCAAATTCGCTCCAGCACACTGGAGGATCAGTGCAGAGAGAAGCTGAATCTCCCTGCACAGCTCCTACAGGCGATCAGGCTCTTTAATTTTTTTTTTTTGTACATAGTATTGAAAGCAGGGGTCTCCGTAGCTGAGCGGCATTAATTTCAGGTTCAGGGACCCCCTGCTTCCCGCGGTACAGGCCTCCTTATGGGTTGCCAGTATCTCCTGTAAGGTTAAACGTCCCGTGTCACGGCCCACGTGACCAGGACATTTCAATCATATGTACCAAAAAAACACAAATAAGAGGTGATCTTCATTACCTCAGTGGGTAACCATTATGGTAATTAAGGGGTTAAACAGCAGTACCTGGTTTGTTGATGATAGGGGGGTGGGTGACGGTTGTATTTGCCCCGTGATGAGTGGATAGGTTACATTCATTAAGGTAATAAAGTAGTTATCCCCTCCAGCAAGGTTGAACCACCCTCCCCGGGTCAACTACCCCCTTCACCCACCCCCTCTACCACCAACAAACCCCAGTCCCCCACCACCACTGTACAGGAATGGCCAAAAGCCCTATTAGCCAAATATGAATAATTGCACTTTTGCCCATTCAAATATACAGTACTGCAATTTCAAATAAAATGTAATACAATACAATATAATCAAAAAAAAAACCCAGTTACCATGATTGGTATTTATGTATGGCCTCAACGGTGGCATAGATAGCAACATTGGCAATCTACGGGCATCATACAACCCATCCCCTCTACCCCCAAACACTAACCATTTTAGGGTGCCCATTGATTGCCATTGTGGCTATCTGTGCCCCCCGTTGAGGGCATAGGAAACCACAGTGACAATCCGTAGATTTCTTGGCTAGCGTTTGTTTTTAATGTATTGTTATGTGTATTTAATTTAAATGTGTATTATTACTTTTTTGGCATCACAAATGGGCAAAAGCCCCATTAGCCATATTTGGCTCCCGCAACCCTCCCGGGAAGCCTAAACACCCACCATGGGCAACTACGACCTTCACCCACCTCCTCTACCACCATAAAACTGGGCATTTAACCCTTCATTACCGTAGCGGTCAGCCTCTAAGGTAATGAAGGTCGTCTACTATTTTATTTTTATTACATACGATTGAAGCAGGAGTCTCCGGAGTGGAAATTAATGCGGGTCAGCTCCGGAGACCCCCAGCTTCAATCCTATGTAGTAAAACATAAGAAACTCCATCTGATGCATATTGCGATTCCGATCTCGTCACCCTTTAGGGGATGATGATAAAAAAAACAAGAATTTAACCCAATTTGCATATTGGAGCTTTGTAAATAGCAGTTACAGTACAGGCAAAAAAATGCGAGTTTGGGCATTTAATGATCTACCACACGGCTTATCATAGCAAGAGTGCCAATGCTCGTTAAAATGTCGCTTACAAGCAATTTTGCCATGTTATCCAAGCTTTGTGAATAGCTACCCATGCAAAATCGCTTGTGAAGTGCTCCTAACAAACGTCCCTTATCGAAGTTTCATTAATAAGCCCATTAGGCTGATTTTTTTTTTATGTACTATCCAAAATCCAGTTTCCCTCCAGTCAAATTAAAAAGCCACCAGTTCTATGGTCCAATATGAAGCCACAACATCATCTGTTGTGGCTTTGTATTGGCCAGTCATTTGAACCCAAGCAAGAACACTGTTAGCTTCACAAGTAAGTCTCTAGAACTGGGGAGTCCCTGAATCTAAAATGATGTGTTTCAGGTCCAGAGCATCTCTAGGCTTCCATCTTGGAAAAAAAAACCCAATGGGGTTTTGTGGTGGGGATTGCCATAGAAATATTATTATGGCATTGCCAAGCTGATACGTGTATGTATGTAATCAATCTTCATGGTAAAACACACTATTTAAACATGAATTGTATTGACAGGGGGAAATACCCAATACATAAGGGGGAAGCATGAAAAAGTTACTTATACAATGCATATCCTTTGGTTATATATATATTTTTGTGTGATTTATAATTTGTATTAGATAATAATAACTTTACAAAGAATTGGAATCATAACATAGTTCAATTAAAAAAATAATAATATTAACACATAACAATATAAAGACATTACTAATATAAGAATACTATTTCTAAGAAATATAGGGCCTCATGCAGAGAGCATCGTTATTTCGAAATTCGCCATTTTTTGTACAATTTCGCGCAGAAACCGGCAGAAAATGGCGAGTTATGAAAAACGCGCCATTTTGTTTTTTCTATTGCTAAAACTCGCCTCGCGGCTGGCGAGAACCTCCATCTCGCCATTTTTAAAACTCTCCGAATGCAGAGAGGTGCGAACGGCATGTAGCGGCTGTTCGCGCCAAGAAAATGGCGCGATTCTCGCATTTTTGCCGCGCCAGGAAAAGATGGCAAGATAGCGCTCGCCGCTTATAGTAAAGCGGAAAAAAAAGGCGCAAATTTGTTTTTACACGTTTCTGAAGCGCGCATCTCGCCAATTTAAACTCGCCACACGCATCCATGTTAAACAT
Source organism: Ascaphus truei (assembly GCA_036426205.1). Lineage (NCBI taxonomy): Eukaryota > Metazoa > Chordata > Amphibia > Anura > Ascaphidae > Ascaphus > Ascaphus truei. The sequence goes on from WSYH01002933.1 coordinate 57,619, forward strand.
AGCAGAATTCGCACTTTTCTGCATATGGAGAATAAAACTCTCCAAAAAAGCTACTTTTTACGAAATTCGCCAATTTTAAAATTCTATGCTCTCTGCATGAGGCCCATAGAAAGAAAAGAAACAATATGAGCGCAAAAGATTCATTCTAATTTAAATCTCCTCAAAATAAAAATAGTGATATCAAATTTTAGAGCAATGACAGAAAAGAGGAAAAAATCCTCTGATATGATTTAAACAAAGTGAAAGAAATACTCAAAAGGAATGTGAGTAAGAAATTATTCTATATATACACACAATACAATATCTTTAGGTACAGTATAATGCCGCTCCGGGAAAAAAACAACTTTTTCCAGTAGTCAGATAAACACAAACTTTGGAGCACAGCATACATATAATTATCATTTATCATTCCACTTATTTTTAATATATCGCAGTATATTCTGTTCTCCGAATTGTGTATTGAACATTTATGCTCGCTTTAGTCATTAAAGTAAGTTGAGACTTACCCGCTCCAATGTAATTTCTTCAAATTCATATTCAATTCCATTGATCTAGAAAGAACAGAAACGAATCAGTTAACTAAACAAAGTAGCATGTTATGGATTTACAATGTAACCACAGTGTTTCATTTTGTTCACATTTGAATGATTGCTTTTTCAGTTAGTTTTCAATACTAGAATATTTAAACACAATAGCTGATTCAATTATTTTTATTACATGGAGTTTAGTTTTAAGCAGATTGTTTTCATTGTATTTGTAATATACATGTACAGTAGTTAACAGATTAGTAGAGTATGATTTTTTTTTACATTATCTGTTTATATACATTTGTCATTCATTTATAGAAAACCTTAACATCTATCTATATAAGACTGATAAAATGTTTGGATGTGTGTTTGCACCCTCACCTCATTGGCCTGCGGGGTGGGCTGATGTTACGGCCACGGCTACGCAGGACGTACCCCTCTTGGCCTCACTGTCCATTTTGTGACTGCCAGACAGCACAGTTACGCCTACTCCTGCCAGGACCCCACACTCACTGCTACTCCACAGCCTCCCTCACTGTCTCCCCCTTCCCCCCGCGCCGCCATCCTCCCACTCATACCACCACCCCACTACACATGCGCCGCCGTCCTCCCCCCTCCTTTCAGCTGCGCCTGCCATGGCCACCGCCGCTCGCCTCACCCTGCTGCGGCTGACTGCCACGGTGCCGCCGATCGCCTCACTGCCCCCACACCTCCCCCCTTCCTTCAGCTGCGCCTGGCACGGCCAGTTTATTCGAGCATTTTCCCGTTCTTGGCCGCAGCAGTAGCCTGGCGCGCGCCCGAGAGTGACGGGCGCGCGCCGAAGCAGCGGAAGAGCGCCCTCCGATCGGGGCGCTCTCCCTACCGCTGCCGGGTCCGCCGGGTCCCCCGGAACCCCCTGCCGCTGTCCCGCGATCGCGGGACACCAGGGCTCCCTCGGGGAGCCCCTGGACGCGCGTGCAGGGGGCGCACGCTCCCGAAGACGCGTGACCGCGCGTCTATGACGCGCGGCACGCCGAGGGGCGGCCACTAGCAAGCCGGGAAATCTCCCGGCTTGCGGTACCGGCCACACTCTAATAAAGTGTGTCGGTACTGTACTCCTGCCAGGACCCCACACTCACTGCTATTCCACAGCCTCCCTCTCTGTCTCCCCCTTCCCCCCGTGCCGCCATCCTCCTACTCATACCACCACCCCACTACACATGCGCCGCCGTCCTCCCCCCTCCCTTCAGCTGTGCCTGCCATGGCCGCCGCCGCTCGCCTCACCCTGCTGCGGCTGACTGCCACGGGTGCCGCCGATCGCCTCACAGCCCCACACCTCCCCCCTCCCTTCAGCTGCACCTGGCACGGCCGCCGAGCACCTCATAGGCCCCGCGCCGCCTTCCTCCCCCCTCCGTTCAGTTGCGGCTGCCGGCGAGGGGCGCCGCCGCTCGCCTCACTGCCCTCTCCCTTCCCCGGCTCCTACCTGCAGCCTCAGAATACAATCAGCGCAAATTCCAAACACTTAGTGGGGTTGTAGTAATAAAAATATTAACTGCCCCTTGCCAATCAGTCAAACAGGAGGTGTTATACCTTACAATCTATTCTTGCTTGAATGCAGCAAATTAGGTCTGCGGCTCCACACTTGCCGCAATGGATAATGTAGAGAAGAAATGACCTAGGCGCAAATAAGCCAGGAAAGAGACAAAGAGAAAAATATCATAGGGCAGTATGTCTGTTACTTTCAGAGTTAAGGTGGTAAGATATACACTTACACTTAGTAAGCCAAATATAAGCTTTTAATCCACCACTGGGATTCAGGAACACTGCTGCTGGGATTTCTTTGCTGTTTGCATGGATCTCAGACTCTCCACGTGTGCTGCTTGCTTCAGAGGTCACCTTTTCATCTGCAGCTGCGTGTCTCCTTAACATGGGATATAGCTCACCAGGGAGGGGGGAGGGGGGGAAGGGGAAAAGGGACAATGGAACAAAAAATAGTATAAAACCTTTTATTGTAAAAACTATCTAAAAAATAACAAACAGTATCTCACTCACATGTTGTGAAATAATTTCAAGCAGTTGAGATTTTGAATTGAGTCTCTCACACTCGTAGAGTAAGCTGTCCGGTCCACTGCACTGCTGCTAGCCTGGTTTACTTCCGCGTCACGTGCTCCGGCTCCAAATCTCGCGAGACTTCGACCTCCAATGACGTCACAGCGCTATCTCCACTCCGTTCTGCAGCGCGTCTCACTCTGCTCGGTTTGCAATGCCTGCAATGTCTGCAGGGTCTGCCCTACACGTTTCTCCTCTAGGGCTTCCTCAGGGGCATAATACCATTGTGTCTCCCCACCCCTGGTGTATATACCCACCTCCTGTGACTGATTGGATGCTTGTAAACAATTATATTAAACACTTTACCTCCGTGACGGGTACTAATTAAAAACGAATGGTGAACACAAGATGAACAAAATGTCCCTATTACCCAGACTGTCGATACCTATGTGTACTTTAGGAAGAGAAAATTACATAATGTATACATTTGACAATACTGGTTTATGCCTTAGCCTATAGAGTCAATTGGTTATATTGCCAAAATATCTTGTTGCCCTAATCTAATCAGGGATCATATTGAGTACATAAACTAATCAGGGATCATATTGAGGAACATAAGTTAACCTCATATATACTATCTATTGGCACAATTAGATATATGTTGAATGACAACTAGAATCGCCAGGCTGGGTAACAGAAAGCACAACAAAATTTCATACACAGACAAGAACAATTAGAAGGTGAATTAAATGGAGCTTGATGCCCCTACCATTAAGACAAGTTGTATACATTGTTAAAGCTAGGATATGCTTATATACAATTTTTTAAAAAACTGCCAGAGCTCACTAAATTGGCATACTGCTGTGGCCAAGTTTATTCGAGCATTTGCCCGTTCTTGGCCGCAGCAGTAGCCTGGCGCGCGCCCGAGAGTGACGCGGAAGTAAACCAGGCTAGCAGCAGTGCAGTGGACCGGACAGCTTACTCTACGAGTGTGAGAGACTCAATTCAAACTCTCAACTGCTTGAAATTATTTCACAACATGTGAGTGAGATACTGTTTGTTATTTTTTAGATAGTTTTTACAATAAAAGGTTTTATACTATTTTTTGTTCCATTGTCCCTTTTCCCCTTCCCCCCCTCCCCCCTCCCTGGTGAGCTATATCCCATGCTAAGGAGACACGCAGCTGCAGATGAAAAGGTGACCCCTGAAGCAAGCAGCACACGTGGAGAGTCTGAGATCCATGCAAACAGCAAAGAAATCCCAGCAGCAGTGTTCCTGAATCCCAGTGGTGGATTAAAGGCTTATATTTGGCTTACTAAGTGTACTGCTGCGGCCGAGTTTATTCGAGCATTTGCCCGTTCTCGGCCGCAGCAGTTACCTGGCGTGCGCCGGAGGGTGCCGGGCGCGCGCTGAAGCAGCGGAGGAGAGGCCGGCCGATCGCGGCTTCCCCCTCTCCTCTCCGGGTCCGCCGGGTCCCCCGGAACCCCCTGCCGCCATCCCCCACATCGCGGGACACCAGGGCTCCCTCGGGGAGCCCTGGACGTGCGTGCAGGGGGCGCAGGCACCCGATGACGCGTGACCGCGCATCGGAGACGCGCGGCACGCCGAGGGGCTGCCACTTGCAAGCCGGGAAATCTCCCGGCTTGCGGTACTGGCCACACTGCAATAAAGTGTGTCGCCAGTGTAAGTGTATATCTTACCACCTTAACTCTGAAAGTAACAGACATACTGCCCTATGATATTTTTCTCTTTGTCTCTTTCCTTGCTTATTTGCGCCTAGGTCATTTCTTCTATACATATACATATATATACTGCATTACAATTCATGAATTTATGCCATCTGGCGGTCACGCGAAGCATTGCAGCCTAGTAAATCCTGAACCATTATTAATTAACACATCAACCGCGCGTCAGCCGTGTAATGCGCCTGGCTGGGAAGGCAAAAGGAGCCAGGCATGCTCCGGGTGGACAGAGTGGCATTCCAGGAACATGCCAGGTACATGGCAGTGATTACTAAGAATAAATGCTGCTGCAGCAGTATGTCAGTGTAGCCAGTTTTTTCATAATGCCAACACTGTAGAATTTCTCACCCACATTGTTTTTTAATTAAAATCCTACACTTGTTTTGAGAATGTAGATTAAGTAAAAAACAATGTTACTTTCACAGTGAAAAGGCAATCTTAACCAAAAAATGTGTGCCAATTATTTCTACACATTCGAATTGGTGGTTTAAAAAAGGAGTGAAACATGGAACTTGAAGTCTGACCTTGACAAAAACCCACAAAAGATAACATTTAAATAGTTTCACATTCAGAAGAAAAAACCTACAACTCAAGTTTCACACATTGAGACGCAGCAATGGCAGAGAATACAACATTGAACAGCAATCCGCATAAATATTATAAAATAATGATAGCAGAGGCCATCATATCAACTGAACAACACAAAGCCAACGTGGGGCAGATCTATGACTTGATCAGAAGTAAATATCCATATTACCAAGACCCGTGCCGCGCTGGAAATTTTAAATCATCTGTACGATTCACTTTATCAACAAATTATTGTTTTGAACGTGTCCAGGATAACCTACATGAAAGGTATGGATTTTGGCAGATTGCACCACAATTTAAAATTACCATGGAACATGGCACATATCTTCTGATAAATAGCATATTTATTCCTAATACCAATAGCAATGGATTCGCTACTACTGTTCTGTCTGATGCAAGATGAACATAACTACAATGATGTTTATCCAAACCTTTTTGGTCAAAACACATTAGAATGGCAAAACCAAGAACTGTACGTACCTCCGGACGTATTGTTTGAAGAAGGCAGTGCCGATTCCTATGAGCGCCTCATGGAGATGTGTGTCCTACAGGATTCAACGGTTGCCTCAACCATGGATGAAAATGCATTGTCTTTCTGGAGCGACCAGTTGCAGCCAAACGAAGTGTTACTTCTACAAGAATGGCAAATATAATAATTGTTATGCGTTGACTCACCGTTAAAAGTTTAAACTTTTTTCTATTCACCATTTTTACGCTAAATGCGTGGATACAGCGTAACATTGCAGACAGCATAACATGTAGCGTTCACAAACACATTGTTTCCTATTATTATTATGCCCACAGTTGTCTGGAATGACGCGGAAGCAAGATAATGTAATGAGCACAGCATTTTAACAAGGCCAGGGACTGCACGACCTCTGGCTGTCAAAAAATCTAAATCTCCCCTTATCTCTTCATAAAGAGATAAGACTGCTGCTGAACTCAAACGATAGCTACTTACTATTTCCTCCTCACTCATCCCATCTAACAGGGTTCTCTCCCTGTACACACGCGGATGAGCCACAACTTCTCTCCTCTGTCTTCTCCTCTGATCTCCTGTCCCTCTCCCTGTCCCTCTCCCTGTCGTGTCCACGTGCCTATCCCTGTCACTGTCCCTGGCTCTGTCCCTCCCTTGCCCTATGTCATTCTCTTCATCAGCAAGCCACTCATGCAAAAGAATGTTACGACGTCTCCTAAACATGCGCAACATTTTGAAATCTGTAGCTGTGAATGAACAGGTAATGGCCGTGCTTTAAATAGCTATGGGATGATGTCAGGTGACTTTGTAAAATGCAACATGTTACATTAACATATTAAAGTACTTGGCTCCCAAGCTGTATCCATTTGATCTAAGAAGTATTATTTCTGTGTATTCAGCAGCCAATCCTGATATTTCACAATGATGTAACGTGAAGCTTTGTACAAGCATTAATTGTAAATTATTAGTGTAATGTGTAATGCATGTACCACTTCTGAACGCAACACTCAGTCATGTAATTATGATAAAAACCATGAGAATCACGTAGAAAAAGTTTGCTGCAACATGTCTAATTTGCCATGTTAGTGTCACATGTTCACAACAATTAATTCTCGTGTGCATATGCATACATTTATGGCATCAGGATAGTTGCTATTGAATCAGTTTGAAACGTGTAACAATGAGTAACTATTGTAGATGTGTGTATAAGTTAGCATGAAGTGCTTGTAATGCAACGTTTACAATGTAAACATGCAATGTGATTGACTGTCCAATCACGGACGTCATCAAAAAAGGGAAGACACAAACTACATGTAAACATGAGAAGAAAGATGTACATGAACGTTTGATGATGCGTTACACATTACAAGCATTGTCTAATGTAAAGCAACATGAATATACGGTGGATGTGTTAGATGTGTGACATGGGTAACATCATATAATAAATTGTCGCACAGTTCAGTAACATGTATGATATGATGTGATCTTCTCTTTTAAGAGTTGAGTATAGGTTTTTCCATTGACACATCATCACATGATGAGTAATGTGACACGCAAATGATGAAAACATATAAAAGTACAATGTTATGCAAATAATAAACGTCAGGTGTGACACAATGCAGTGAATGCCCCCCACACTGTAATGCTAAACACATTTGTATGGTGAGTAATAGAACGTAAACAGTACTATAATGTTATACGTCCCCGCTCCATTGACTCCATTGATGTACAGAAGAGTTTTTTTTTCTAAGTGCCGTTCCGGCAACCTTATTCTCCCCTCCAACTTGCCAACTTTAGTTGGCGGGACAAATTGGCCATGAAGTCTCAATTTCTTAGTGCCGATCAGCCCCGATGTGCTGATTTTGCTACTTGAATACAGCCGAATTAAAAAAATGGCGATAAGTGCCGAAAACCGGCTTATCGGCAGGCGACTGGCCATAACAAAATTATCGGATACGAAAACTGGCGAAATCAAGCAATTATCGGCGCTTACTGAATCTCAAACCCAATTTTGGCGGGAAAATGGCGAAAAAAGCCTTATCAACGCTTACTGCATGAGGCCCTAACTCTTGTTGTTTGTTTATTTTATTTTTAGATAATTTTGAGGCTGTAGCAGGTTGTCTCATAGTTGCAGCTATTATTTATGCCCTGTTTTAATTCTTCTAATTGAGTGCAAATCTTATCTTCTATGATTGCTAAAGGCAAACCATTTTGGTTTTGTTTTGGTTCTTTCAAGCTAGCCTTAGTTTTGCTAATGCTTGATTTCCCACGGTGATGGCAAATTGAAGCACTTACAAAGTGCAAGACCGGCTACTGCCCGGAGGAAATACTGTAGCAGCCAAGCACGTGTTTTAACAAGTAAAACAGCTGTCTCCTTTACTGCTCTTAACAATTGTGCCGGTGGAGACCTTTGTAAAACACAACCCTTCTTCCATGTGGAAAGCTGCCAATTCAGAGGAACTATTTTGCATGATGTTCAGCATTTGAATTACTTTAAAAAACTTTGTAACATTTTGTAAACTGCCCCTGTGAGTTTCTCAGGTGGCATACATTTTCTTGAACATTCAGGTTGATTCTTGGGATTTGGCAAACACATTAATTGTTGAATTCTATATTAAATATATATTATTATAAAATTATATATTTAGGCAATATGTAGGCAAAATGTGTAGCTAAAAACTAGTCCACATGTTTAAAAGAATAATCAAACATTGATATAAATGCAAAATGAATTATTGTTGTACTGTTTATGTAATAATTCTGATCCAGTTAGTGAAATGGGCACGTTAGCACATAAGGCTTAGGCCCCTATTCAAGGTGCTGTGAAGCTACTTCTCTATCATATGTCAGAAAAGCCTGTGCGCCCCATTGAAATTCCCTGACAGCTTCCCAGCATATCAAAGACCTTATTGGTAATGATGGGCAAACATATAAAAGTTCGGCTTGCAAAGATTTCGCAGAATTTATGTAAATCATTGCAAAGCTGCGAATATTCAGCTATTATTTTTTATTTAAAATCTGTGCGAAAGGTTGGAAATTCGCCATTTTTCTTCTTTTCACTCGGAAAAAAAGCAAATATTTGATTTTCATTTTGTTTGTTTTTTTCTGTCTTGATTGTGAAATATATTGCATAATGAAATCTTTTATAAGCAAACAATAATAAAATGTAAAAAAGAGACGTGTTTGTTCGAACTCAGATGCATCTGCAAAGCTTCACACTTGCAAATAAAAGCTGTTTTCAAGGCGGATTCAAGCTTTGCTCATCTCTGCTTATTGGTAATGCACACTTTTGCTGTATATATTTTATAACATTTATTTTTGTTTTTTTCTATAGAATGGGTAATTTTCTCAATTAGAGGAGGATCCACAAAGCTCTCTTTATTGACTTAACATCTAGTTCATTGTTAAGCTCACAAACGATGCGTCATACTGCTAAGATGGCCTGGCGTTAACTTTAAAGTTAATGGTATGCAAAAGAGGTGTGGAACACCACAACGTATATCCACAGCAGGCCGTTAAAGTTAATGCGGGACTTAACATTTTAGGTCATGGCTATGCCTGGCATTAGGTGCTTCCGGCTCACAGACAACTTTTTGGCCTTGTCAAGGGTGCTGAAGTGACCCACTTTGGCTTCCTATATTGCCTGAGCATTACCCTAGACTAGGACAACATTATTTAGCCAAGACCTATGTATTAACCCATTCAAAGCCATAGGGGACATGAAGGAATGCATTATCAATGCCTCCATGGTCTCTAAGGTAGCCAAGGAGTTAATACAAAGACCTTAACAATCTATTGTATGGCATAGAGGTACAACCACTATGATATACAAGGGGATAACCAGGCCCTTAATTCCCCCCTGGTGGCCTAACCTGTAGAGATGGGGAACTGGTCTGAATCTGTTTTGGTTTGTTGACAAAATCTGATCTGCACAACAAAATCTGCCGTCGGATTGGGAATGAAAAAATCCAGGTAAATACATCCAAATCAACCATTAAATCCATTCAAAGAAAAATAAATGCAAACACTCTGCGCTTAATACTAAACAACAGTGAAAAGTGCTCATGTATTATAACACTGAAAGATAATGGTACAGATATAAGAGCTCAGTCCACCTGCTATAGAGAAGAATCCCTCATTAGGGAAGTCAGCCTAGGAAGGCTATACGGCTCTTCTCCCAAAACCAAAAGACAAAAAGAACTTAGCAGTAAAGAAGTCCTCCTTGGCACCAACAACTCCTCTGGAAGCATGATGATCATTACAGTCCTTAATTAAAATTGTCCTTAATGCTGCAATATAAACACAGAAAAGCACACACAGCGCAGTAACGTTCAAACACCTTTTGGTTCATCACAGAGTTGCCATTGCTGCACTGTAGCAGCTGATATCACCTTTATGCAAGTCTTAAATTACTCCTCTATCAACATTATTGTTAGTGTGAGTAACTTCTAACATGAGCTAGAGCCATAGAGGTTGTGTATGCCATACAAAGGGTAGTAAGGTAGTTAGGGTGTTGGTATTAACCCTTTGGCTACCTTAGTTACCATGAAGGCATGCAATATGCATTCATGCCTTCATGGCACTATGGCTTCGAATGGGATAATACATTTTAAAAAATGTAAATTACAATGCAATGTATACCTGACATCTTCCTTAGAATATGGGTAACACAGGCCAGTGTTACTAGCAGCTAGCGCCGGGGTGTCTTATCCCGGCTTTAGCCTTTCATGCTGCCACGTTAGTCATGTGCAAATGAAGTCCCTAATGGCCATTGTTTTGGCATATAATTAGCTTTGTGGATACCCTGTAAACTCAGAGAAGCTAATGTCCACTACCTATATAGGTAACGTCACGGTATTTGCTCTCCATTAAGGAAGCTTTGTGGATCTGTGCCCCTTAATGCCATGTGTGCCTCTCTTTTGGGATCTTGTTAACTGCACATTTCATACAGTACAGTGAGAGGGCTCTAGTGGTACTGCATGATAAGTTTTAGGTCTCTTTTTGTTGAGGTACAGAAAGGTACAAAAAGTTGATTTTAATACATGTTCAAACAAAATATTTTGCAGCCATGGAGTCTGCAACAGTGTAAGTTACTCCTTTTTGACTGTGTTTCTTGGTACATTTTCATCTCTAGATATTTTATAAAAATATTGGTTCCACGCAATATTATGTTTGTGAATAAATGACAAAATTTGGGATGTGTATACTACAGGGTGCAAACTAAAGCTTTTACATGTAAATCACCATGAGAGTTTTTTTGTAGATGAGGTTGATTTATTGTTGACAAGTTTCCAAGTCCTTTTGAATCTCATATTAATGTATGTTTTCTGTTCCTATTTTTCCTGCAATAGACAACTGCAGTTTTAGATGACAGGTGGAGATTGCGGGATGACCAGCTTCGGCATGTTGCCATGGTGATGGCAAAAAGAAAGAGGGACTGGAGACTCCTAGCAAATAATCTGGGATTTCTAGAGAAGGATTGCATCTTCTTTGAAGCTCACCCTGTAGCCAAAGATCAGGTACTTAAAACTACTTGGTGCAGGTACAGTAGATTAATATCGCAAGTAAGCAGGAAGACAATAGGTAAATCTTCCACAGATCCCAGATAGCTGCACACAGGCTAATAGAATATATTGTACAGATAGAGTAGCTTGTATTGCACAGGGGGTGGATTGAGGGAGGGGGATCCTGGTAATTGTACCCAAATTGGGATAGAACAATCACCTAAAATGCCCTATGGCAAAACAATAAATTTTTATTAAACATCTATGTAGACGCACATTGTCACGACGCAAAAAGTGTAGTGAGTAATAAAAACAAACTAAAACACAGGCACGGATGTATAAGGAGGTGGTGGTAGGATTAATAGAGGTATCCACTGCTTAAATAGATACCTCCATAGGTGGCTCCGATAGGGGTAGTGGCGGTGAGGTAAATATGCCTAATTGAGAACTAGCAATATATGCTGATGAATCACCTAAAGCCCTGGGAGGGTGTAATGGGTATCTATTATACAACTAGTGTAATAGTACGGAGGAATGAGCCTCAGTTAAGCTGGATAGAAGTGCTGCAGTCAGATACGGGTGCATTACCCAATGCTCTGGTGATTGCAGTGTCACCTCGTGCAGTCTGTACAGCACCTGCTCTCCTGTTAAATAGAGTGGCAAGTGCCAGTATGGTGCTCAATTTCAGGCAAAGTAACTGTAGTTAGGAGTAGCCAGTACAGCACCAAACACCCTCCCTTCCCTGTCAATGAGCAATCTCTCTCCGGGAGAGATTGCTCATTGACAGGGAAGGGAGGGTGTTTGGTGCTGTACTGGCTACTCCTAACTACAGTTACTTTGCCTGAAATTGAGCACCATACTGGCATGCCACTCTATGTAACAGGAGAGCAGGTGCTGTACAGACTGCACGAGGGTGACACATGCAATCACCAGAGCAGTGGGTAATGCACCCCGTATGACTGCAGCACTTCTGATCCAGCTAACTGAGGCTCATTCCCGGTACTATACACTAGTTGTATAATAGATACCATTACCCTCCCAGGGCTTTAGGTGATATCAGCATATATTGCTAGTTCTCAATTAGGCATATTTACCTCACCGCCCACTACCCCTATCGGAGCCACCTATGGGTATCTATTTAAGCAGTGGTATACCTCATATTAATCCTACCACCACTCCTTATACATCCGTGCCTGTGTTTTAGTTGTTTTTAACTCACTACACTTTTTGCGTTGTGACAATGTGCGTCTACATAGATGTTAATTAAATTTATTGTTTTGCCCATAGGGCATTTTAGGTGATTGTTCTATCCCAATTTTGGGTCAATTACCAGGATCCCCCTCCTCAATCCACCCCCTGTAGCAATACAAGCTTACTCTATTCTGTACAATATATTCTATAGCCGTGTGTGCAGCTATCTGGATTGTGGAAGATTTACCTATTGTCTTCCTGCTTACTTGCGATGTCAGTACTATCCCTTTGCACCGGTTACATTATTTGCTATTTGGTGAGCGGTGTACTACCAGTTATTTTACAGTAGATTAATACACATTTGCTCATTTGGATTCACTTCTGAAGTTGTCCAAGCTCTGCATACAATGTGGACTGTGCCTAATAATGTAATGTCCTAGTCCCATTTGAATGTGGTGATATGGTAGTGAACAGACATCAGAACACAAAAAATGAATCTAAACATATAAAGTGCATTACAAACCGTATGCCACAACAATATACAATGCATCACCATATTTGTGTAGTTTCTGCTAAAAAAAATTCTTCTCCTTTCTAGATTCTGGATATGTTACTGCTGTGGAGAAATGCCTTTGCCAACCAAACTCAATCTCAATCCCTGCAGGAAGCACTGAAGAGAACTGGCAATGCTGATATTGTCAATGAGATCTTCTCTCTCAATTTTTAAACTGAATGAATCTCACCATGACTGGAAAACAGATGATAGCATTCCTTCGTCATCCATAAAAGAAGGAGTAAACATTGTACTATTCCAAATGACTTTATTTTAGATTAGTTTAAAGCATACTTATACGATATCTATTGTTTAAAAAAACAGGCACAAAAAATTGGACCCATAAAAAACTGTATGGTGCTCTAACTATGCCATCAATTGCTTGTTATAAGCATAATTCCTTCAAGTTGATAAACCTCATCGGGTGTGTAACCCTCGAATATCATCTGTATAGACCAAAGTTCCAAATGACACCAACAATCCACTATTTATATCGACTAGCTGGTCAGGATTCCACTGTCACTGTTGTAAGAATCCTCACTTAATAGTGTCCAAGCATAAATATATCGATATGGATAAATGCAGTATGGTGTACTGCAGCGTTTCCCAAACTTTTTTTTCTGTGACCCTGTTATTTTTGAACTTCTCCTTCGTGACCCACTAATAAATGTATCGCCTATAGGTAAAATAAAACAGTTATGAATGTCCATACAGATTTCATATATTCTCCCAATCCTCTCTATTCTCTCTCTCCCCCCTCCATTCTCTCTCTGACCTGCACAGAAGCACACAGTCACTGACCTACAGACACTCACACAGACAGACCAACACAGACACTGACCATGCACAGACACCCACACAGACACAGCCACTGCTGGCCTGCACAGACACACAAACAGTCACTGATACACACACACACAGCCACTGACAGACACGCAGCCACTGACACACACGCAACCACTGACACTGATACACACACACACACAGACACTGATACACACACACACAGACACTGATACACACACAGAGACAGACAATGATACACACACACAGCCTCTGATATACACACACAGCACTGATACACACACACACTCACACACAGCCACTGACACACGCAGCCACACAGAGGCATTGCTACACACACACACACACACACATACACACACTGATACACATGCACATACACACACTGATATACACACACACTGATACACACACACACTGATACACACACACAGACCCTGATACTGATACACACACACACAGACACTGATACTGATACACACATACTGATACACACACTCACTGACACACACACAGACACTGATACACACACACACAGACACTGATACACACACACACACACACACACACACACACACACACACACTTAATACTCTATACCCACACAACACCTTAACACACACACACACGGCCACGTATACACACACGCTGAACACACACCTCACAACAAACCCACACACAGCCACTTAAATACCACCAACACCATACAAACACAGACCGACCCTGATACACACACACACACACACAGGCACTGACACACACACAACAACACTATCACACACACACACACCACTGATACGGATACACACCACACAACACGCCCTGATACACACACACCACACACACACACACTCTCCCCTATACACACGAGACACACCATGAATATTACAGACAGCGACGGATGTGAGTTACTGGAGGGGGGGGGGGGGCAGGGAGAGAGGAAGGACAGCGATCCAAGCAGGTGGCTCCACCGCCTCCCCCTGCCCGCAGCGACTGCACAGCCAACGTTGTCTGCCCTCGCGCCCATCTCCCGCACCACACCCACACAGCCACTGCTGGACTGCACAGACACACCACAGTCCACTGATACACACACAACACTGACAACACACAGCCCTGACACACACACACCACTGACACTGTACACACACACAACAGACACTGTACAACACACACCACCTACCACACACACACACACACACAGACACTGATACACACACACACGCCTCTGATACCACACCCAACTCACTGACACACACACACACACACACACACACACACACACACCCAACACAACCACACCCACACACACACACACCACACACACACACCACACACACACACACACACACACACACTCACACACAGACCTGATACACAGACACTGATACACACACCCAGACACACGACTGATACACACACACACCCACTGGATACACACACACAGACACACACAACACTGATACACACAGACAGACAGACCTTATACACACACACAACACACACACACAGGCACTGATCCACACACACAGACACATATCACACCACAACACAGACAACTGATACACCACACATGTGAACCACACTCTCCCCTATACCACAGACAACTGAATACAGACTGCAACGGATGTGAGTGACTGGAGGGGGGGGGCGGGGGAGAGAGGAAAGGACAGCGATCCAAGCGCGCGGCTCCACCGCCTCCCCTGCCCACCAGCGGCTGCACAGCCACCATTGTCTGCCCCCCGGCCCAACTGACTGGGTGGGTGGCTGGGAGACGTGGACTTGACAGTGACTGGGTGGTGGTAGATGGTGACAGTGACTGGGTGGGTGTGGTGGAGATGGTGACAGTGACTGGGTGAGTGGGAAACATTGACTGGTGATGGTGACTGGTGACAGTGATTGGGTGGGTGACAGTGACTGGGTGGGTCAGTGGGTGGGAGAGAGTGACTGGTGACAGTGATTGGGTGGATGACAGTGACTGGGTGGGTAGGTGGGTGGGTGACAGTGACTGGTGGTTACAGTGACTGGGGTGGGAGAGGGTGACTGGGTGACCGTGACTGGGTGACAGTGACTGGGTGGGTAGTGGGTGGGAGAGGGTGGGACTGGGACAGTGACTGTGTGGTGACAGTGACTGGGTGGGTGACAGTGACTGGGTGGGTAGGTGGGTGGGTGACAGTGACTGGGTGGGTAACAGACTGGGTTGGTGACAGTGACTGGGAGGTGGGAGAGGGTGACTGGGTGACAGTGACTGGGGTGACAGTGACGGGTGGGGTGACAGTGACTGGGTGGGTGACAGTGACTGGTGACAGTAACTGGGGTTGACAGTGACTGGGTGGGTGGGTGACAGTGACTGGGTGGGTGACAGTGACTGGGTGGGTAGGTGGGTGGGTGACAGTGACTGGGTGGGTGACTGTGGTAGGTGGGAGAGGGTGACTGGGTGACAGTGACTGGGTGGGTAGGTGGGTGAGAGTGACTGGGTGGTTGGGTGACAGTGACTGGTGGGTGGGAGACAGTTACTGGGTGGGAGAGATGTGACGGGTGACAGTGACTGGGTGGGTGAACGTGACTGTGTAGGGTGTGGTGACAGTGACTGGGTGACAGTGACTGGGTGGGTTGGAACAGTTACGGGGTGGGAATGAGGACTGGGTGGGTGACAGTGACTGGGTGGGGTGACTTACCTTGCCGCCGGACTCTTTCCCCTGCTGCCCCCGATATCCCCGCGGCAGCTGCCCGGGACGGGAGGTGAGCTCGGGAGGGGGGGCATGGGAGGTGAGCTCGGGGGGAACGTTGGAAGCTGGCCGCAGGGGGAAGCGGGCTGCAGTAGGAGCTAGTACATCCTCCTCCGTCCCACATTGGGAGCAGGGGGGGGGGCCCTGCTTGCCCTGCGCATGCGCGCGGGACCGCAGGGGAATCGCGCCAATTTTTTTAACTTGAGCGGGGGGGAGGGGCACCGCGCGGCCACCATTTGGGAAACGCTGGTGTACTGTATGACATAAAGAATAATGAACTCACATTTGTTGGTGATCTGATCTGAACCAAATTAATTTCCTTGTTCCGAAGCTATATACCTGTAAAGGGAGTGCTGTTATCGTCCCCTCCAAGGGAAATAAAATGGGGGTTTAAATCTCCGGCGTTACATGGGCCAATAGGAAGCTACGATGGAATGAATCTTGGGAGCTGAAATGTATGTGGTTCAGCTCCAAGTACTCCCTGTTTCTCAGCTATGGAAAAAAACAGGGGAGCATGGCATGGAATAAACCTTTGAAACAGGATATATAAATTTGCAAAGCACCTTATTTGCCCTTTGCAGTTGTACTTTAGTAACAGCCATAACATATCATCAATAACAGGCATTCTGTGAACTCTGCATTGTCACATTAAATGGAGAGAAAGGAATAATTGTGTTTTATGAAGAATTTATATTTTGTATAGATATGTCTAGCTAGAACTATTTTTTATTGAACTATCTACGATATTAATAGTATGGACTGAAAATATGGTAATGAGCCAGAACAATCAGGCAGAGGAGAGCACAGCTCGTGAAAAAAACGTGTACCAGACTGAAGTGCCGATAAAAAGGTAAGATTTATTCTTTGCATGAAATCATCCAAAGCACAGGCATTGAACAGGAATGATGATGAAAAATACTACAGCGCTCCCTTCACAAGTTATGAGGGTAACCACCCTGTCCTGACTATTTAGTAAAATCACAGTATTACACAAGCAAAACAATAAAAATAAATGAAAGTAGTGATACTAGCCCTTCGTGAATTTTGCAGCTCAACCTGGAGAGGATCATCCCTTGATCCTCAAATGTTGGTTGAATGGAGGAGGTGGTGAGCGCACATATGAAATAGATATATAACACAATGTCAGTCAGTCAATGTTGAATACATAAAACACTGTTCAAGACTGTAACAGTCCTGCAGTGAGCAAAACCTCACTCAGGGTTCAGAGGATGGAATGGGTATATAAGTTTATAAACATATATCAGGAATAACGCGTTTCGGAAATGATTCCTTCTTCAGATTACTGTTGGCTGTGATCATTCCTGTTCAATGCCTGTGCTGTTGATGATTGCCTGCAAAGAACAAATCGTACCTTTTTATCGGCACTGCATTCTGGTACCTGTTTTTTTCACGAGCTGTGCTCTCCTCCACCTGGTTGTTCTGGCTCCTTACCTGCTTCTTGTATCCGAAGACGCACGCATCTTCTGGGACTGGATCATTCAACTGTGCTTTGAGTACTTACCTTCTTCAATGCTGACATAATTGTTACCTGTCTACAAACGGAGGGGGCTATACAGATATTAGCCTTAGGAATGAGTGAAGAGGGGAGGGTCCGCATAGAACTGGAATCCAGCATACTCACCCGCCACTCGTTTTCTCTCCTTTCCTCTAACTGTTCAAAATTGACTTTACCCCTATCGGATTTCAAAGAGATTTATTTGTTTGAACATTTGTTTATCTCATTAAAGGGGCACCGTTTATCACATTTTCTGTCAGTACTGCACCGACACACTTTATTCGAGCAAATGCCCGATTTGTACCTGGCAGATACTTGGAATCCGCCGCTGCTCACCTCTTG
>WSYH01002934.1:0-30575 GCA_036426205.1 Ascaphus truei
GGGTGGAGTTGAACAAGAGAGTGAAGAGAAGGAAGGGGGAAAGAGAGAGGTGGAGAGGAGAGAGAAAGAGAGGTCAGGGGAAAGAGAGAGGAGAGTGAGAGTGGTAGAGAGAGAAAGAGTGGGGGGATGGAAGGGAGGGGGGATGAGGGGAGGTAGAGAGAGAGGTAGGTGGGAGGGGGGAAAGAAAGGATGAGGGGCAGAGAGAGAGAGGTTGGGGGAGAGAGGCTGGGGGAGAGAGGGAGAGAGGAGAGAGGGTTATAGTGACTGTGAGTCGTTTAGGCGGCAGGCTACTTTCTTCTCCCTCCCATTCCTCTGATGCTGCAGCCCGAGTCTAGTTGGATTTAAGAATTGGCCCCCGGCCTATTCTGAGTTGGACAGACCTGATTTTATTGTATATGAAAAGACGACTGTTTTTTTAGGAGAGGATTGCTGCTTTATCATATATTACATAGTTACTTTAGGAATGAAAGTCTAACTCCGAACGCCGAGACATTTGCACGGCTCTATTCCGATCAGCAGTACAATAAATAACACCGCCTTTGAAATTCATTATGCTTTCAGGAAGAGTTCAGTGGGAGCTCATGTGCTGAGAGCTATTGTAATGTTCCAGTAATCAAGGCTGAGCTACAAAGCCGTAAATAACGGGCCATAAAGAGTTCCTGAAAGATTTTGCATACAGTAGATATTGCTCCAGAACAGAAACATTCTGGATAATATTGCAAATATTGCAACAAGGTATCTGTTCGGAAAGAAAAAGCAAATGGAAAGGTCATTTATTGCACATTTCATTCATCTCTAGGTTGCATTTTGCTTCCAGTTATTTTTGTGCATTCTAATCACACAATTATTATTAACCCTTTGAGTATTGCATCATATGGTTGCAATCCGCTGCCACCCGAGGTCAGGAACGGAAGATGACGAGTATCTATTCTTTGCCAATCGAGACCACGTTTAGCGTACTTGGGCCATCAGGGCGGCACCCCATATCAAAGGGTTAAATAAACCTGTTAGACTGTAGGAGATGATGTGGTCGGATCAGTAATTGAGATTAGATGCCAGTAACTGTGTGTGGAAATGAAACTGTCATTAACAGAAATGTATTATTTATGTGATAAAGCCAGATTTATTACATTGCTTCCAGTCAGATACACACCCAGGAGGATTAGACACACCCGGAGGCTTAAATAAGATTTGCTGCAAAAGAGCACGAGGTGATGTCATAGTGGTCCTTCTGGTGAATGGATATGGACGTTGTTCTGCTCATGGAAGTTAGCTGTGACAGCAGCAGAGATGCAACATGTTGGAATCCTACGCTTAGCTTTCATGTCACACTGAGAAGGTTTACAATTTCATTCATACACAAGTCACTTTCTCAACACACATTCTTAATCTTAACAAGTCATTTGAAAGTGCCAGTAGGTATTCTAGAGAACTGCAAACAGTCTGACAGAAATAATGCCAATGCCATGAAATCATTCCCTCTGGGCAAAAACCTAACCTTCAGGGGACTAAACAGCTTGTCGTCCATCTCATTTTCACCACTCAAAAGATGCTGCTTCTCTACTAGGCAACAGCTCCTGTTTATGTTGTCAAATCATGTTGTAGGAGCAATTTGAGATGAATGATACTTAACCCCTCCAGTGCTTTAGAAGACAACAGCACGTTGCTCTGCAATACATTGTTAACACTGCCGGGGTTACCTTCATTTGCCAGGAACGGAGAACATTTCGTTTAACACTAATACCCGTGCTGGAGCAGAACTGGCGACAGAAGGAGCCAGCTGGCTGTATACAGTGTTATTGTGTGAGTCTGTAATTGTTAGTATATGGTATAGTTATCTGGTGAAAAAAGTTATGCAACCAGTTGTGTAGAACTACAAATAATAATAGTTTTATTGGGGGGGGGGGTGGAGGGGTTCACTTGGCTTTGCAATATGAAGAGGAGAGGGGTAATGTACAGTAAACAATGCATTCACTTCCATTCAAACGCCGCTGAATAGGACGCCTTCTCCAACAGAACAACAATGTCTCTGCTACAGAACCAGCAATTCAATGCCAGGCTGTAACAATGTGTAATATTAAAATGCAGAAGATATTAAGGTTTGCTACAAGTAAATCATTTTTCCTTTGGTTGAGAATGTGACCGGTGAAAGCAGGAAGAACTATTTAATAGATTTGTTTTAATTGCAGGTTCGCAGGGTACAGCTGCGGCCGCCTTTACGCACTTCTAGCCTTGGAACGCGTTGGAATACATATTTTCTCTTATATACCTAGTGTATGTTCAGTCCCCTGAGCCCCTGCTGCTTCGCCCCTCTTCCCCTTGTGGATCCGTCATTCTGGTGCGACGCCTCATAGTGACGTCACTCGAGCGCCAACGGAACTCTCGGAGACACACGTGGAGTTAGTACCTGCGGTGGAGATGTACTGAGACTGATCGAGCTTGAATCTGGGGACTATGAACTTGGGACTTAACAAATTTCGCTGCCCTCACCACACCCCACCTGTGGACTAGCCTCTATCACTGCGGTGACTTGTGAACTGTCCTTACTTGTGGAACCAGATGGCTGATGATCCGTGACTGTCCAGATCTTCGTGTCAGTGTGGCGTATGGGTAATTTGTCCCATGAAATGCTGTTTTAATATTTCCCTGATGTACGCACAATACCTATCCTTGGTTTAATTAATACATTTTAACTTTGATATACTTCACTATGAGCGTTGTGCGCTGTCTTCTTTTTGTTTAACCCTGCACTTGCACTAGGAAGAAAGTATTTGGGGCTTATTCTCGGAGCTCTGAAGTTGTCATTGCCAAACCGCACGGTGTGACATGTTCAGAAGCAGCGGAATGAAATGTGAGAAAAAACCCTATTCTTTATTGCAAATCGCGTCTTCTAAAGCGCGTCTATAAAAAGTGACAAACCGCACAGGTTTCTCAGCCAATCTGCCCGGATTGTACCTGTTTTAGAAGCGGAATGGCCTGAGGTGCTGCTAGCTCCATCCCCGGTCTGACTTATTGGGCTCTGCTCTCTCAGCCAAACACATATTTCAGGCTCTGAACGTAACTCTCAATACAAATCTCGCTACTCTGAGGGGGGCGTAAAAAAAAAATTGCGTTTTTGAAGCGGTTTGCATAAGGGGAGCTACAAGAATTACAGTTGTCGACACAAAATACGAGTTTGAGGATTTCTTTAAAAAATCGATCGGATTGGCAGAGCTGGAGTGAAACCACTTCTAAAAAAGCCATGTAGACACAGATTGCACGTGCGAGAAGGGCTTACAGAATAGCAAAGCATGTCCATCCATCAGAAAGGGCTCTTTACAAGCAGATTGACACACTTCGAAGCTACGAGAATATGCCGCTTTATGTTGAAGCCATGGTAGGATATCTAGTTTTGATTATAAAATGTATTTATAGGCTGTTATTGCGTAATATGCTACATATGTAGAAATTGCCATAGGTACGTTTAGGGAGCTTTAAAAAAAAAATCACTTTTTAGACAAAAAGGAAAATGAGAATAATTTTATGCTGAAATGAAATGCAAGACCGGAAACATTGATCACTTCATTCACTTTGAAGGGGATTTTTCTCTCACTTACAGTACCAAGGATTTGTTCAAAATCAGATGGTGAATTAATGAAAGTTATTGAATTTTTAGCCACAACAGCAGAAAGTACGTAGGCTACAGTATATAGCGATTTCCAGTGGCCTAGAAAGTACTAATGGAAATAGGATGCCTCAGCTTTGCATTCCTGAAAATGTACAAAGTATAACTGAATAAGATACTAAATAATGCTACTGATGTAGCAGACATCATTGCACCCATTAACGTGCCGTTTTGCATTACTGCGGTCGATGGTTTTACCGCGGCGATGTGCGTTATCAAGTGCTTTGCAATAGAATTTGGTGGAGCGGCAAGTTGCCACATTGCCAATTAGCCTTAACATCTGCTACATCTGTACATGGCATTTAACCCAATATTGACCATGCTATATTCCTATAAATCTTCACCAAATCATATCCATCATGGGAAAGTAGTGATTCAGTTCGTTAGTCAATATTATCGATGAAAGTCACATTTATGCTTTAATATTTATAAAGCTACTGGCCTAAATTAATTCTGATATTGATTAACAAGCTATATCACGCATTTATTGCACATGTTGCCTTTTGGAATGCACTGCTTGGCTACCTGAAACTCAAGCCTTTGACTATACTGTCTATCGGAGTTCTGGTTTGCTTGACCTTGCCGAAAAAGATACACTTTCCCTCTTCTCCGCCTAGTTACCACAATTAGGGTGGGACGCCCTAACTATAACCAATTCTTATATATACATAAGAAGTAATAAGGTAAAAAAAAATGCACTTAGTGATGAGAACACAACATGAAATGTCTTCTTGTGGTTACACCACCAAATATGTTGCAGGATGAAACTGCTATAATGTACTAAATGTTTCTGTCTTCGGACTAGATTCAAAAGAATACAACATGTAGCTTTGTACGGGACGTAGCCACATTCATGCAGTGCCTTGTAGCTCTTGCAAAGCAGGAGAACCATTTCTAAGGGCTGCTCTTTTAATTGAAGGTTCATTGGTGCATTTTTAATCACACCTGTGACTATTTGAAAGACGTTTTTAGTGTTGTGCAATCTGTTGGTACAGGTACGTACGGTAAAAATAAAGCAACACGCTTGGGATTCCTGTAATGAATGATATGTATTGAGAAGGTAGCCATGTGGAACAGCTCAAAGTTATGATAGCCACATCTTTGGCTTGGATTCCTTCCAGAGAAAGCAGAGCACAAAGTAGTTTTCATTTGTATGTGGCATTTCTTTCTGACAACAGCCTTTGTCATTCATACAATCCATTTAGCAGTGACCCAAGTCACCCATCCACATTCAGATGCCCTTTTGATTGGAGAACATCCTTTGAAGGTTGGCGAGTTCTATATTGTCCTGCAATCTGTAAATTAAACCAACCACTCTGCGAGCCTGAAAGAGCTGTGCACGGCTCTCAGCCTATCATTATTTAGTTCATAACATAACATTTTCAAGTACTCTTGCCTCTTCTTCAGGATGGGGCATGGTTGTTGTGCTTAAGGTGTTGAATTCGATTAAACAGTGTGGAGGGTTCAAGTCCTGCCTAGACTTGTTCTGGGTTCTGGAATAATCAGTGTATATTAATTTTCTCACTTTATCCAGTTGTAATGTTGGAGTCAAGATGTTGGTTTTTTTTTTTGCTTCCCTCTTTGGAGGCTGTTATGGAAACAGTAGTGTCAGGGCCCGTTACTTGGCTGGAGTTAAATTGCAAAGGTCTTGTTTGGTCACTGAGCTAATTTCATTTAGATGAAAAACAGGATTCGTGCATGGTTTAACCTTTAATTATTAACCTTTAATTATTGACCGTACATTTACTGTACTTGATCCTAGTTGATCTTGCTGAAAAGTCAAATTGCTACTGTACGAAACACAAATACTTTCTTAGTACTGTTCAAAAATATCAATTAAAAGTTAATGTGGAACATAGGAAGTGAATACTTAAGGCTGAAGTTACATCGCAGAGATTCCAGACACTGAACAGACACACACATATGGCTGATTATATGCAGTAAATTGTCACCTCGCATAACTGGTGAGTAATGTTCCCATAATTCAATGCTCTTGAGTTTGTGGTGATTTATAGTATGGTTGGTGCAATGTTTATTTTTATTTTTTATTTTTTACAGAATTGAGGTTTTATTTACCCAATTCACAAAATGAAACTCCCATTAAATGGCTTTCCATGCTAAATATTTTTTAAACATGGTGTTTAATGAGATTGCTAAATACAGGCATACCCCGGTTTAAGGACACTCACTTTAAGTACACTCACAAGTAAGGACATATTTTCAATAGCCCCATACCCCTGTGTCCGTACGCTCACTTCACGAGTACGGACATTTATTCTGCCCTACAGACCGCCGTAGTAGTGACGCGCTGATTCCCCTCTCCCAATAGGCAAACGGCAGCTCGTACATGCGCCTGTCAGCACGTCCTGAACAGCAATACCAGCTCCCAACCTGTACCGAAGCATCGATAAGTGGAAAAAAGGTAGTGCTTCACTTTAAGTACATTTTCGCTTTACATACATGCTCTGAACCCATTGCGTACGTTAATGCAGAGTATGCCTGTAATAATAATAATGCTACATTTATAAACATACCAGAATGGCTAAATGCACTTGATTCTAATGTTTCAATAAGAATATTGAAACCGTTCTGGAAGGTATAAATATGAATGGGAAAATAAGCCATGTGGGTAGCATTAAACAGTCATTTTGACTTTAACATAAAGCATGTCAATTCCATTTTGCAATATACAAGATGGCGTCTCACAGCTAAATATCTGTCCTATAAGATGCCGATGTGACACACACACTTGTCTTGTCTTGTGATCCTGCAAACCAGATAATGTTATTCAAACATAATAGTTTCTACAATACTCACTGTTATTGCCGAAGGCATTTTAATGCACAATACCACAGGATTATTTTTACTTTATAACAATACATTATCACCTTATAAATCCCTTCCCATTAGTAGTCTAAATGCCTTTAAAAAAAAGTCAAGGTACTGTGCCTAACACCGATTAACATTTATTGAAATGTAGGCTAAGCTCCGTGCATTATATTTGAGAAATGTGCACCCAGAAGGTTTGGGAAATTCACACACCCAAACCAGTGAACACGGGGAAGTATAACGCTATAACATGGTCGTTTCCCTTATTTATTAACGTATCAGCATTATATATACTATATGACATAGCCAAGGGAGGCTGCTGTGTTTGATATTCCCACTAGTATTGTATTGGTGGCTGTTCTACTCTGGCATGCTTTGGAAAGTAACATCTGATTAAGTTCTCAAACGAGGCAGCTTATCACATCTTCCGCTCAATCTCACTCATTAAAAGCCAGTCTCGCCCATTCCCAGAATCAGACTTTGAATGCGCATCACCCACGGAATGTGCTTTCAGTCCGTTAACCTCTTAAGTGCCATTAGGCCAAGTTTTAACACTTTTTTTTTAACGTTTGAGTCACATGAGCTTGATAGATGTAGAGATCATCTTTAATGCGTTCCATCAATATTACTTTTCCAACAATATTTCTCCACGTACAGCAGATAAATACATTGAATTCTAAGATGGGAAACAAGACTTGGGTGGAAATGTAAATGTTAGGGTAATATGCGGATTTAGATTTTAACTTTGAACCTTCGACTAGTTTCTCAAATAATTTGTTCCCTGAGAACATTTAAAAAAAAAATCATCTTTATAATCTATGGAAGAAAGAAACTAAAACCCATGGTGATGTAACAATGTTAAAAAAAAATTACTTTATTGTGACATTACTGCCAAGCAAGCTCCTTAAAACGCAGGGGAACAAATATACATTTTATAGTAACTGCGAGAAAAAAGTTACTTGAAAGTAAGATTTTATAGCTACCTCTAAATGCTACTTACTACACACTGTGACATGCCATAGGAACACTGCCTTGTTCATAAAGATTGCGATCATTACTGGCAAAGGCACAACAACAATATCCTGATTTCTATTAAGAGAATATTTGTCTCTTGCTGTGTACATAGCTATACAATATGCCCCAAAGCCAAGAGTCAGACTGATGGTACAGTGAGAAGAGAGAAGGGTGTATGTTCAATATTTAATTTGCAAGAAAAGCCGTTGACGAATCACGTTTAATATGTGCTCATTTCTCTAGGGACACGGCAGCATAAACTTGGCAGTCGTTACTTGTAGATGGAACTTTCTGGAGCCGTCCACCGACCAACTGTGTCACTTCCATTCTGGGAGGAAAAAAACACCTTTCACATTCCATCAAATGAAAAAGAATCGAAATATAATTCAAAAAGAATCAAGACAACAAGATGTGTAGGAAGCTGTGGGAGATTTCTGATTAGTCTGATCTCCTGTCGCTGCCCATGACCGATTTTTTTTGAACAAGGGCGATAAAACAAAAAACATCCAAATGAAAGTAGCCGGATAAGTGCACTTGGATTGATTGAAACAGCCCTTTGAGTGGCTTCACGGGGACAAGGAGAAGGTAAATAGCACGTAGCAACCAGTGCTGAAGCACATGAGTTGGTGGATGCATCTGCATTGATTGATTGTAATCCTTTTCCCAGTGTCACAATAAAAAGAGTAGGGGCCGAGCAACTACTTGAGTTGTGTGTTCCCATTTCTAAGCAACTGCAAAATGCAAGGGGCAGTATCTGGACGTGCTAAGGGAACAATAGCAGATGCAGATTTATTTCTCGGGAAGAGCCATGAAAATAGCGGGGATCTTTAAACAGTGACCAATAGCCCCTAGTTAATCGAAATTCCAGAATATTTGTTGATAAACTGTGAATATCTCTTCTGGATACAAACACGTGCAGAAGGCACCCAAGTGAATGCTCACTTACCATTTAAAATACATAATGGCACACTTAAAGCAGCAGTCCAAGCTGCAGGTTTTTATTTTATTTAATTTTTCCCCTTTAATATGCGCAGCAATACAATCCACACAATAAGTAATTAGCTAAGTTGCCGATCGATCCGTTCTCCTGTGATCGATTGGCGATAATTTGGCTCGGGGGTTCATTAAATGGCTGTCAGTGCAGCAGAAGTGGGCCAAAGATGCAAAGTTCTGTGGTGAAGATCATGTGACCAGGCAGTCACTAGATACAATTGGTGCACTGCTAGAGAGGGGGCTGGGCTCAAAAAGGGCTGTGTCAGAGCCTGTTTCAGAAGAGGAAGGGGATGTGACTTTGTAAATGGTTGCTATAGAAACAAAAAATGCTTGTTACACTATAATACATTAAACATGTAATTTAGAGTTGATTTAAAAAAAATGCTACAAGTGTTTTCTCATAGTACAGAACTGATTTATTAAAAGAAAAACACACACATAGGATATTGCTTGGTCTGCAGCTTTAAGATGTGATAATGTAACAATATAATATATTTTTTCTTATATGGTGCTGACAGTGTTTGCAGCGTATACATACAATTTTGTAAGCACAATGAGTCCCTGTCCTGCAGAGCTTAACATCTAATTTTGGTGCCTGAGGCACAGGACGATAAAGTGACAAGGTTACGAGAGCGATATTACCGCTGAGATATTTCTTCAGCCCAACGTGGGCTCTTGGGTTTAACCCGATTAAATATATATATATATATTTATTGGCCTGTATTATTTAAATCAGTTGCAAGGTTCCTTGTGACTTCCCGGCACTTTATAAATAGAGCACGAAATCTGCAAGACTACTGAAAGCAAAGCTTGGCACAAAAAATGAAGCTGGTGAGTGGGCGCCCCTCATGTAAAAAAAAGTTAAGGGACTTACCTTGCCAAGCAGCCCTCTGGCAGCATCACGACGTAATATAACGTTACATTGCCATGGCAACGTGAAGCCACGGCAGCATGTGACATCACGTTGCTATGGCAATGCATCATCATATGATGCAGTGGCGTCATTTGATATCGGTCATCATTGCAATTCAATGCTACAAAAGGCGGCCTGCTCCAGGAACAGATAAGAACCCACTCGCAAAGCGTCACCCCCTTCCCTCACACCTACCTCTCTTTGCCAGTCTGGAGGAGCCGCACTCCTGAACAGGGATCCTGCTGACTGGAGGGGGGAGCTGGACATGGGTGGGGGTGGGAGGGGGATCCTCGCGCTCCCTCCTCCAGTTCCCCACCTCCTGTCGGGTGGAATTTGGATCCCGGTGCCAACGAGAAGAGGGAGCACAGGGCCCCCGAAAGTGTGGGGCCCAAGGCAGCTGCCTTACCCTAAAGCCGACCCTGCAAAGTTGTGACTTACATGAAAACATATCACATACAAGCATAAATATACAATTGATAACAGAAGTTGATGCATCTACTATTTTCTTTCTCACTTCCTGGTAAATGGCCTTAGATTTATTTTGAACAGAGTCTACCCCCTTCTAGGATCATTGGGGGTAGATCCTCAGAAGAGGAATGGGACGTTTGGCCTTGGCCAAAACGCAGCTGGCTTTGCTACAGGGTAGCTCGCCGCTGGAAACTTCGCACCCGATCACCAGACCCATCAAGCCAATCCAGGTCTGCTGCTCCGACAACTGCATGTCCCGACCGGCCGCTATGACAACTGCATGTTTAAATGTCCCGCGCGAGACCGCCACGCTGCCTAAACAGGCCTCTCCGACGTGCAGTCTTTAAATGTCCCGTGTGGCATTTAAAGATGTCGCGTCGGAGTGGCTTAACCTGGATATGCGTTAGGGAAATGGTTCCGTTAAGATGAGATGACGTAACCTTAAAAAATTAGCGACCTTCTGAGGATCTAACCCATTGTGAGGTGTTTGAAAGGTTCTATCACATCTCTCGCTCTCCTACCACCTTCAATGGTCAATAGGAGACCAGACAAATCTTCAGTAACATAACAAAGACAAATGCTATGTTCGAAGATGTTAACTTGTCAACTCTTAGAAAACCGGTAACACCCAACGCATGGTGGAAAACATAATATTTAGAATATTTCTCACTGTGAAACATAATATTTCTCACTGTGCTCATTTTCTTTGCCAATAGTTTCTGGCATGTGAAAATAGTGCTGGGTGCTCTGTATGATATGATTCAAGGGTACGTAAGTGACTCAGTTTTATTTTCCCTTGAGATGTCAATGCTGAAGTCTTAATATTTTCTGTACTGCTATTTCCTTTCATTTTAATGTTCACGAACGACCAATTAATGAGAACCACAATTCCCATCAAACCATGGGGGACAGTGGTTACAAATATTTTGCAATAATTGCATTGTTATGACTGTATGGTCCCTCACTGATAAAATGATATAAATGCATAATATGTTTAGCTTATGTGAAACCAATGCTTATTAAGCCATTATTCTCAATGCACAGAATATGAACGTAAGCCGCAATCCCACCATTATTTACAGGATGGGAACCAGACGGTCCCCCGGACTTGAAACATACTAGTTCCTGAGATACTTACCGATGAAGTTGCCTAGTTTAAACCTCCCTTCGGGGGAAAATAAAATGGCGGACAAATCTTGGGCCAAGAGGAAGCGGCAACATCATCGGTTGCAGTTTCCTATTGGATGACCATTTAAATCCATGTTAAAGAACAGGAAGTAATACCGGAACTTTACCTGCAAGTATCTTGTGAACCAGCGGGTCCCAGGAGCTGAATACATATTGCGGTTCTGTTTGTACAGTATTTTAAACTGAAGGTCAGTAATAGAGACGAGCGAATCCGCCCAAATCCGTTTCACGGTGTAAAAGCATTTGGGTGGTTTTAATCCGCTCGGATTCATCAGAAACCGCCATCGGATACAACCCGTGGATGGATTCTTAAGAATCTGCGAATGGGTTGCGTAATCCACGGAGTGTATTGGTAATAATAAAAAATTCAGACTGAGCCGCTGAAATCCGCGGACCAAAGGAACCGGCCAATCCACTGCAGATCCAAATCCGCCCCCAAAATTTGCCCAGTAAGAGAACGGGAGTGGATATCAGTTCTATATGAGCATCTGTTCTATTAACCGGTTGCATTGCAGAAATGTACTTTCTGCTACACATTCTTTAATCGTTCTCCATGGTTCTAGTTTCATATTCATAGTGAGATGATTATATGGGCAGAGGTTGTCAGAATTACTCAAATGTTATGGTTTATATGATGTTCAGTTGGGCCCATGTTGCGTTGGGTTTTTGGCCTCGGTTCTGAAGCCATTTTTGTGTTTTGGATTTGGTTTTGAAAAAACTCTTCAAAAGGTCTTAAGTTTTGGATAATGGGGAAAAAGGGTAATTTCATAACATAATGTACTCTGAATATATATATTCTTCTCAATTTCTGACTCAGAGAAAGAGTACCAGTGAAAGAGGGGATGAAATATAACGAGATCTGCGGTCATGGCCAGCACAGAGATTCCAGCATCGGGTAACAATGAGCTTGGATTCCCGAAGTTTGGGTGCATCGGATTCCAACATTCCAGACACACTCATCTCCACCCATCTCCCCCCATCTCTACCCATCTCCACCCATCTCCACCCATCTCCCCTCCATCTCTACCCATCTCCACCCATCTCCCCTCCATCTCTACCCATCTCCACCCATCTCCCCCCATCTCCACCCATCACCACCCATCTCCCCTCATCTCCACTACACAGAACTTGATAATTAAGAAGCATGGAAAACATTTTAGAACAAAAGAAAAACCTAAAATCAGCACCCAATTGTGGTTGCTAAATCTAAATAATATCCGCTATGTATTAGACTAAAACATACAAGTATGTGGCTGAGACGAAGATCTTACCTCTCGGCAACAGATTACTGGACATGTTAATCAAAGAATAAATATTTCACTGGCATTTGTTTGAGAGAACATGTATTGCAAAATACACACCGAGAAAGTAACCTCTTTAAGACTGTGAATGGATAACGCAGATAATAAGCAGTGCATTGTACTGGATGCATATATATACATTCTTAAATGTATTTTTTTTTATAAACTGTTTATTTATTTGACCAGTTTTCAGGGGTACAGAAAAAAAGAAAAGTGATGTGGTGTGAATACAGGATATGGGGAGATCATTTAGCCACATCAAAAGGAATATATGTGAAAACCTCTTGAGCATGAAAACATACATGTTACACATCTATCAAATGAAACACTAATAATACAAAAGAACAAAAACAAAAAAAGAGAGCAAGAGATTGGGGTGGGGGGTGCCTTGTGTTACCTGTGTCCTGCCACCACCTGCCCAGTGTTACCTGTGTCCTGCCACCACCTGCCCAGTGTTGCCTGTGTCCTGCCACCACCTGCCCAATGTTACCTGTGTCCTGCCACCACCTGCCCAGTGTTACCTGTGTCCTGCCACCACCTGCCCAGTGTTACCTGTGTCCTGCCACCACCTGTCCTGTGTTACCTATATCCTGCCACCACCTGTCATGTGTTACCTGTGTCCTACCACCACATGCCCTATGTTACCTGTGTCCTGCCAACACATGCCCTGTTTTACCTGTGTCCTGCCACCACATGCCCAGTGTTACCTGTGTCCTGCCACCACATGCCCAGTGTTACCTGTCCTGCCACCACCTGCCCAGTGTTACCTGTCCTGCCACCACCTGCCCAGTGTTACCTGTCCTGACATATCTGCTCTGTGTTACCTCTATCCTGCCACCACCTGCCCAGTGTTACCTGTGTCCTGCCACCACATGCCCTGTGCTACCTGTGTCCTGCCACCACCTGCCCTGTGTTACCTGTGTCCTGCCACCACATGCCCTGTGCTACCTGTGTCCTGCCACCACCTGCCCAGTGTTACCTGTGTCCCGCCACCACATGCCCAGGTTACCTGTCCTGACATATCTGCTCTGTGTTACTCTATCCTGCCCAACACCTGCACCGTGTACCTGGGTCCTGCCACCCACATGCCCTGTGCTACCTGTGCCTGCCACACCCTGCACTTGTGGTACCTGTGTCCTGCCACCACATGCCCGTGCTACCTGTGGCTGCCACCACCTGCCCTGTGTTACCTGTGTCCGCCACCACATGCCCTGTGCTAACTGTGTCCTGCACCACCTTGCCCTGTGTTACCTGTGTCCTGCCACCACATGCCCTGTGCTACCTGTGTCCTGCACCACCTGCCCGTGTTACCTGTGTCCCCCCACCACATGTCCTTGTTAGCTGTGTCCCGCCAACCACGCTCAATGTTACCTGTGTCCTGCCACCACCTGCCCTGTGTTACCTGTGTCCTGCCACCACCTGCCCCAGTGTTACCTGTGTTCCTGACACCACCTGCCAGTGTTACTGTGTCCGCCACCACATGTCCTAGTTAGCTGGGTCCCGCCACCACCTGCTCAGTGTTACCGTGTCTGCACCACCACATGTCCTGTGTTACCTGTGTCCTGCCACCACATGTCCTGTGTTTACCTGTGTCCGCAACCACCTGCCCTGTGTGTACCTGTGTCCTGCCACCACCTGCCCAGCCACGACCTGTGTCCTGCCACCACCTGCCCAGTGTTACCTGTGTCCTGACACCACCTGCCCTGTGTTACCTGTGTCCTGCCACCACATGTCCTGTGTTACCTGTGTCCTGCCACCACCTGCCCAGTGTTACCTGTGTCCTGCCACCACTTGCCCAGTGCTACCTGTGTCCTGCCACCACCTGCCCAGTGTTACCTGTGTCCTGCCACCACAGGTCCTGTGTTACCTGTGTCCTGCCACCACCTGCCCTGTGTTACTTGTGTCCTGCCACCACATGCCCAGTGTTACCTGTGTCCCAACACCTCCTACCCAGTGTTACCTGTGTCCCGCCACCACATGTTCTATGTTAGCTGTGTCCCGCCACCACCTGGTCAATGTTAGCTGTGTCCTGCCACTACCTGCCCTGTGTTACCTGTGTCCTGCCACCACATGCCCAGTGTTACCTGTGTCCTGCCACCACATGTCCTGTGTTACCTGTGTCCTGCCACCACCTGCCCAGTGTTACCTGTGTCCTGACACCACCTGCCCTGTGTTACCTGTGTCCTGCCACCACATGTCCTGTGTTACCTGTGTCCTGCCACCACCTGCCCAGTGTTACCTGTGTCCTGCCACCACAGGTCCTGTGTTACCTGTGTCCTGCCACCACCTGCCCTGTGTTACCTGTGTCCCGCCACCACATGCCCAGTGTTACCTGTGTCCTGCCACTACCTGCCCTGTGTTACCTGTGTCCTGCCACCACATGCCCAGTGTTACCTGTGTCCTGCCACCACCTGCCCTGTGTTACCTGTGTCCTGAAACAACCTGCCCAGTGTTACCTGTGTCCTGCCACCACTTGCCCAGTGCTACCTGTGTCCTGCCACCACCTGCCCAGTGTTACCTGTGTCCTGCCACCACCTGCCCTGTGTTACCTGTGTCCTGCCACCACCTGCCCTGTGTTACCTGTTTCCTGCCACCACCTGCCCAGTGTTACCTGTGTCCTGCCACCACTTGCCCAGTGCTACCTGTGTCCTGCCACCACATGTCCTGTGTTACCTGTGTCCTGCCACCACCTGCCCAGTGTTACCTGTGTCCTGCCACCACCTGCCCAGTGTTACCTGTGTCCTGCCACCACCTTCCCAGTGTTACCTGTGTCCTGCCACCACCTGCCCAGTGTTACCTGTGTCCTGCAACCACATGTCCCGTGTTACCTGTGTCCTGCCACCACCTGCCCAGTGTTACCTGTGTCCTGCCACCACATGTCCTGTGTTACCTGTGTCCTGTCACCACCAGCCCTGTGTTACCTGTGTCCTGCCACCACATGCCCTGTGTTAAATGTGTCCTGCCACCACCTGCTACTTTACCAACAAAATATCAAGCATGTCGCAATGAACTTTCCAGTCAAGCCAGGGGGATACCCCTCACAATAAATGTACTAAACAGGGGGGGTTGTCTGAAGCCAGTGTTATTTTTAATGCCGGGAACTTAAGGGTGTAGTTAAGCACTCTTTCCCTTTCAAGAGTTCAATATGGCCACCAAATCGGGAAGTCACAACCTCATTGCTTGCGGCTTCTTCTTAGACGTCCATTTAAAAGGCCAAGAAGTCACTCACTGGTAGAGATCAGGGGTCCTGGAGGTAAAAATAACCGAGTTCAGCTCCGGAGCTGCCTCCAGATTCTCATATTTGTATGTAAGAAAGTAGTACCTAACTTCCCCCAAAATCAGCAAATCAGGGGGGGGGGGGGGCGGAGGTAGCCAACTCCAGTCCTAAAGGGCCACCAACAGGTCAGGCCACTGATTGAGCCCCCTGTACAGAAACAGGGATGTCCCTAACACCTGACCTGGTGGTGGCCACCCCTGCCCTAAATCATGAGTGTGTTTCCATTTCTTTCTTGAGATAATAATAATAATAATAATAATAATAATAATAATAATAATAATAATAAACTGTTACATTAACACAGCTTTTATATTTAAATTAACTTCTATACCTGCTGGAGTTTTTATTATACAATTGTCATTTAAATAGCTAGTAGCTGGCATATTTAGAGTTTTGCTTGGCCGGACCTGCCCATACTGTTGAGGACAAGTAAAAATAATCTCTTTACGTTAAGTGGCTTCAGTGCTCACACCAGACCTACTAGCTACAGAGTCACTGCCGGCTCCCTGCAGTGGAGGTCACCCTGTGCCAGCCCTTTCTGTAGCTCACAGTGCTGGGTTGGCAGTACTTATTTGCTCAGAGTTTTCTTACAGGCATTCTTTCCCATGAGCAACCAATTGCCTGATGTTCTTAGATACACAATACGCTGCTAGCAAGTTCATGATTTACAGCATGGCCATTAGCACTACATGTTCAAATCATAGCCTCACATCAAGGCAGCCACCCATTGTAAAGACAACCAAACTACAGCATATTATTACCACTAGAATAACAAGGCAAGCTTCCCAGAGACAATCTTAGTACAGTATATACCAACTACGTTTTATTTTCAAAATACATTTTATTAATCTTCATTTCAAATAGGGCCATGTCTTCTGTTACATACAGCAGGTAGGGTTGCCAGGTGTCCAGTATTGAACTGGACTGTCCTGTATTTGAACACTCTGTCCAGTAAAAAATTAGAGGTAATACTGGATGATAATAATAATGTGTCCGGTATTATCTCTCTGGACATGTATGTGTCCGGTATTATCTCTCTGGACATGTATGTGTCCGGTATTACCTCTCTGGATTTAGTGACCTGACCGGCTTAGGGGGCCACGGGATTGCCGGAGCAGGGCTGCTGCTGGGTAATGCAGCCAATCAGGAGGAGGTGTCAGGAGCCTGGGGTGGGGCCAACGAGAGGAAGAAACAGCATGGAGCAGAGAGAGAAGGGAGAGGGTGTGTGTGTGCGTGCGTCTCGAGCGCTTCGCACCTTTCACCATTGTGTCCAGTATTTTTGGAGAAACCACCTGGCAACCCTAACAGCAGGTCACTGTTCTGTTTGCGAAAAAAGTGACACCAAATTCTTTCAATAACCCGATCATCTGATCCTCAGGAAAATGGGAGTTTTAGTTTACTTGGTTTCTCATACAAGAAGTGAGGGGCTTTGAGATAGTGTCTGGCTGAGAGGTAAATCTACGGAAAAGGGTGAGATTAAGAATTTATGCAGAATAAATTAGTTGTGATGTGTATCAATATGCCGCTTTGTCCTCAAATGTAACTACTGTACAGCACACATCACTGCGAAAATAACTAGATTGGCTATCCCTTGAGTCTAGGCGCCAAGTACATTTTTCCTGTCTTGCCTTCAAATACTTTCTGGGCAAGCCACCCGTCTATCTGCACAAGCTCCTCACCCCTACCACATGCAGCACTTATCATCTGGGATCTGACTCCAAAAGACTGTTCACGGTCACAAAGTTCAACAAAGAATCCGTCCGCTCCTTCTCTTACCGTGCACCCCATGTCTGGAACTTCCTACTAGAGACTCTCAAATCTGCCTCCAGTCTAAATTCTTTCAAGACCAGCTCTCACACTTTAATCTTGTCTGTCTTATAACATATATTATCTGTAACTGTCAATGAAATGTCTTTAAATATAATGTATAACCTCTGTTCATATAATGTAACCATGTATTGTTATCATAACTCTGTTCCCAGGACATACTTGAAAATGAGAGGTAACTCTCAATGTATTACTTCCTGGTAAGACATTTTTATAAATAAAATAATTATCAGTTTGTATTTAAAAAAAATCATATCGGTCAACACCTTTTTTTTAATGGGTGTGATAAAATGATGTATTTATTATTGTTTCTGTACCATGTTGTATGTTACTGTCTTTTATTTACCATCGTGGCTGAAGGAGTACCTTAGTGGTAACAACGCTGCCTCAGGAACCCCAATTAAATTGTAATTGTTACCGGGACAGAAATTTAATGTGGAAAATTATCATTGAAAAACAGAGTTATTGTACTCTACTGGTTTCTAAACAGTTGCAATAACCTGATGTCACAGCATGAACTGGCAGATTAACTATCTGAACAGTTCAGAGATGTTCCGTGTTTCCACATCGATCATCGTGACCTTTGGGCGGCTGACCTAGGGGTCAGCGGGGCAATGATCGTGGCTAACACAGGAAAGCTCCTATCAGTGAGAGTTAGGGAGAAAATGGCAGTAGTCTTTGTATACTCAATTAGAAATCAATAGTATGAGAGAAATTCTATTAGGGAAACTATATAATTAAGGATGTTGGGGTCTCCCTTATAAATATGGAGATTTGGCCATTGTGTCAGTTATTACCAATACCTCATCTTGAATTACATATGACTTTCCCCTTTCCATCTGAAACATATTATTCCAGTGTATCCCACTTATGTACTCTGGCGGCTTTACCCCATTCACAGTGTTTCTGAACTTCTCATGGCATCGATTTTCTAACGAAAAGCACAATGAAGCTGGAAAATCGCATTGCAGAGTCCACAGAGCCTAATCAACTATGAAAGTCATAGAAACAGCACAGACACTGTATTAACCCACTCTATGCCATGTCTTATAGCCCATGACCTCTTTAACTCTATCACATTTATAATGGTCAGTAACCCATATATGTTTAATGTTTAATGTATCTGTTAGGCCCCAAGCTAATAATTGTATTTTAAGTGCCTCTCCCCACATCACATATTATAGAGGGAAGTGTGATAAACCATAGGATTATCTTCTGCTACATACCTACGTGTATAGATTGAGGCAGGATCCATTATTGTTTTACTCCTGAACAAGAATCCCCCGCTGACCTTTGCAGACCTTGCTAAGAATGTGCTTCAGCTACTAGGTCAACTTTGCCCACAGATTTCAGGGGGTCACAAGATCCGACCCTGAGAGTCGCAAGTTCTGATTGTGAGAGCCACCAGCTCCAACTTCATCTAAATTCTATTGACCAATTTACTGCCAGAGCACCTGGAACCCACAGGGAATCAAACACGCAGAACTATAGGATAAAGAATGAAGCTTCCACCCATCAGCGTTGCTCTTGGCTGGGAAGGACACCCTGTCTTGGAAAACTAGTGCACTATGCACATGTCTGGAACAGTTCAACTTATCAATACAATTAGCTTCCTTAGAAAGATTCAATCACGTCTTGTTTGCTTCATGCGTAAAATGAATAACTTTTTTTGGGTCCCTTTCATTATTTTATGTCATAACAGTTGTTCTTTCCCAGCATCTCTGTATAATTATTATGTTGGCATCATTAGCCAAGCTAAA
Source organism: Ascaphus truei (assembly GCA_036426205.1). Classification (NCBI taxonomy): domain Eukaryota; kingdom Metazoa; phylum Chordata; class Amphibia; order Anura; family Ascaphidae; genus Ascaphus; species Ascaphus truei. Next base: position 19,235 of record WSYH01002934.1, read on the forward strand.
CAACCGCAGTGAAAAAAAGCAGAATCAACATCTCCCCTTATACAACAAGATTGCAAACAGTCTTATTACAAAAGAGACCCAGTAAAGATGGTAAAAATATTCCAAAGTACAGCTCAACCCTGTTATAACGCGACATATTACAACGCGAATCCGCTTATAACGCGATGCAAGCGTGGCTCCCAATTTTCGTATTTATGAATACTTTACAACACGATTATTGGTTTCTTAAATACTTTATTGTACAATGCATACAATTTTACATTATTTCTAACGCGATCTGCTTATAACGCGATGTGATTCTTTGGACCCCCAAGCACAACATTATAAGGGGGTTGAGTTGTATGTGGTTACTGTGGAGAAACGTAATGTACAATTGCATACACTAATACATACTAAACCAAATCCAACATGGCAAATGACTTAACATGCAAATATATTTCATTTTGGAACCCTCCTGAAACTAAAGAATAAATGAATGTATTAGGCCTCGGTAGATTTGCATTGTTCAGTGATATATTTAGAAATAAAACGTAAATACTCCGTTATTCCCAACAGCTGCGAGTCAGCGCCAGCTCTAACCTTCAGCATGAAACCAAATGCGCTTCTAGCATAAGATCAATTATTGTAATTAATGACATCAATAATAAGAGGAAATGTACATCATTGTTATTACATTGCACTGCATTCACATGCCCTTCATCTTAATGTGCTGTGATATACAAGCGGAGCACAGAAACACACCCTATTGTGATCTCAGATGCAGATAATAGACACAATATGAGGAAATGTATAAAGGTGTAAGGGTAACACAGCAGCATTTCAGTTCTTTTCCTGCATTAATCTAAGTCAAGGGTGCGCAAACATTTTAAGTCGTAAACCCCTCCCCCCCTCCTTCCCTCTGCGGCATCTCCTCATCTCTGTGATGTCACGGCGTCATGTGATGTCACGAAGTGGGTGCCATTTGATGTCACTGCGCCATTTGATGCTGTGTTGTGATGGCGACGCGTCGTCGCTATCAGAAGATGAAGGAGGAGAAGCCGGAGAGAAGGTAAGAGGCAGTTACAGAGGCCCCTTCCCTCTCCCCTGACAATCTATTTAAATGCTGTGGGGAAGGGCGCGGGGACCTTGTAAGTGCAGGGCTCGGTTCGGTGCCCCCCTTACAAAATGTTGGACTTTATTCATACAAACAGTACTTTATTAATCATCATTGATACAGTCTCTGTCACATCGTACACTTGACTTTGTGTCTAGTCTCCCCACTGGTCTCTGTATGGGCTGTCTGTATCCTCTTCCCAAGCTGCCCCTATTTTGGCCAGCAAGGAAGGTGCTGAGGCGTGATTATCTCATGTTACCTAAGTGATCCCTCTGCTGTGTAGCATCGGTGGGGCTCCTTTGTTTTTGGGAGGTTAGTGCCCCCCCCCTCCCATGGTTTAAACTCGCCCCTCCTCACTTTCCAAGTTGGCATGTCAATTTCATTTTGCTGGGTTATGACAGATCCAATGCTGATCATTCTTCCCCTAATTATAGAGGTAAATAAGAATTTTTACTCAGGGAGTGTTAGGACCTGCTAACGGTCATGCCTTGGAGTGGCAGCAGGCTTAAGACTCTTTGGCCAAAGGGTTGAACTAAATGACCCTTTTTCAAGATAATATATAGGTATTGCACTGTGTATTTTTGTCACATTGGAAGTAGCTTTGGGCATCTTTGTTTTATTTTTTTGTTGTATACATTTAGCCACTCCCACTAGCACCCCTGTTGACATATATATATATATGTATGTATGTATGTATATATATATATATATATGTATGTATGTATGTATGTATGTATGTATGGCCAATCAGGTACGAGGAAGGGAGGAAAAGGAAGTGATGGCGCGCACGTAGGTTCAGAGCTAGCTGTAGGAGGAAGGAGAAGGAGCTCCAGTGTAGGGAGGCAGTCCGCCCCTACCTAGGCCGCATGCCCCAGGCCCAGTTAGGCCCTGAGTCCCAGTAGTGTGAAGCTGAGCTAGGGACTGGCCATAGACAGGTTCCAGATTCCCTTACTGTTACACGATCGCTACCGGGACAGTTCTATGTCAGCGGGAGGTCTGGGATCAGGCCCTGCTACCAAGTTGCAGCGTGTCTGGGTGGGATCGCCCCGGACACCTACGGGTGACGTCATCTACGCCCACACTGATCCTTTGTGAAGATAGTTGCAGAACCGGGTACTGGAGTGCCTGGCAGGTAAACTTCAAGTGCACCAACTCACATCATTCACTCAGGACACGGTGGCTGCGCAGTCACATACATATACATTCACTGTCTCACTTGAGGGTGGGGGGACTTATTCCAAGAGGGATCTGGACATGGGGTGGGATCACCCGGTGAAGGGAAGGGGAGAGTGAGCGTTCGGCAGGGCGCTGAGAGTAGTGTCTCCTCTAGGGAGGGACACCTGTTGATAAAGCTTATGGTTGCTACAAGTAAAGTATATTGGTTAAGGTTTATTGCTGTGTGTGTGTATTAATGTACATAAGTTCCTGCGAAGACCCACTTCCCCTCGGGCGGAAGCTGTCGCAGGTGGAGGCGCTGCACCAAGTTATAAGTGTTGTGCGTACCCCAGGCTCTCCGTGGCAGAGGCTCAGGCCCTGTGAGCTTACAGGTTATACAGCATATGGTAGTGGTCTGTGTTCGCTAGGAACCAGGGCTACAGGTAAAAGCTCAAACGTTTCCAAAAATGATGCAATATTTCTGAAATAAGACCCGCAAGCAAGAAACGGTGTTTAAAATATAAATATGTACACAGTAGTTTTGGAAATAACGCGGACTATCTGCTTTTCTGTTTGGTTCCACCAATTATCGCACTGTGGGGGCTATGCACTAAGCAGTGATAAGTCATTTTAAGAGCGCAAAGTGCTTTTAGAACGTGAAGTTCCGCCGAGCGCTATGCACTAAGCCGCGCAAACAGGCACTTTGCGCTCTAAAACGGGCTTTTTCTTGAAATTTTTTCAAAGTCCAACTTTGCTCGTACGATCAGCTGTTTGCGCTGAATCCTGCCCTTCTGCGGGATTCACTAAGCAACGCAAACTGATCGTACGTGAAAGTTGCGCTGAATAAAGCTCACCAGCTAAAGGCAGGTGATAAAAAAAGCTGGACTTAGAAAAAATTCTTTGTTTACCTTTTTGCAAAACCAATACAACAGGCCGGCGGGTGTTCCCGGCTGACCCCGCAGGGGTCCCCGAGGGAGGCCGGGGGTCGCGCGGGTGTCCCCGGCTGACCCCGCGGCCGTCCCGGGGTCCCCACGGGAGTCCCGGGGTCCCCGCGGGCCTGCGGTACCAATGTTGTGCCAACAAAAATACTAAACAATATTTCTAACTAAATACACCCCCCCTAACACATACAGTACAATAATGTGCAAAATAACTATTATCCAGATATGGATAATAGATTATTTGCCCATTATTAAACACTGCATTAGCATACCTAAATAAAGTCAATAAAAACAGTAGCCAGCTAATCCAATCAATACAAGCAGTAACAACATCAACAATTATTTATTTAAACCATTAACCAATGAGACCAATTAATTCCTAAACCAACTCAAAATGAATTGTAACACTAACCAATGAAACCAATTAATTACAACAACATTAATGAATGTAAACATTAAAAGACAAATAAATACATTCAAATAATCTCTGAAAGAACCATAAAACACATTAGCCAACATAATACAACATTAACTACAAACGAACACCAATCGCAAACATTGTATTACATTAAGCATGAAAAATACAAACAATGACATCCACATAAGAAACTGACATTAAAAAAACCAACAGCAATACCAAGCCAGAAATGCCCCCCAAATATTGTAATAATAATGTATTAATCTGTACCCTAAAGTGGTACAGATTAATATATTATCAGTCAATGTGCCTCCCCCAAAAAATCAAAAATCACATCCAATGAAAAAACCTGTAAAAAAAGTAATTTACAAACATTGAATATATTACTTACCATTAGAAGCGGTGGCCCTCCGACTCCCGGGGTAACAGGAAGCTCACGTACCTTGAAGGCCTCCAACAGCATCCGATGCCATCCGCCATGAAGATCCGGATCAGGTACCCCAATCTTCTTTTTTCTTTCTTTACTCACCTTCTTCTATCTTCATCTGTCACCATTTCTTGTTCTTCTTTATCTTCTTTCTTCATCTGTTAATCCAAAATACCCCATGTTAAATCCCAGCCGATGCTGTCTCGTCGGCTTCTTGGGCTCAAATGAGGCGCCACGGCCTTAAATATGGCTTGTGACGTCACATTTAGCCTCAAAATGTTTAACAGCCACCTGATTAGCTGTTAAAACCATGTTCCGATTTTTTTTTTGACATGACGTCACTTAAAGGGAATGATGCCAGCCAATCAGAATGGCTGTGCTTCATTTGCCTTTAAGATGACGTCAGTTTTATGTCAGTTTCTTATGTGGATATCATTGTTTGTTTTTTTCCTGCTTAATGGTAATAAAATGTTTGCGATTGGTGTTCGTTTGTAGTTAATGTTATATTATGTTAGCTAATGCGTTTTATGGTTCTTTCAGAGATAGTTTGAATGTATGTCTGCCTTTTAATGTTTACATTTATTAATGTTGTTGTAATTAATTGGTTTGATTGGTTAGTGTTACTATTGACTTTGAGTTGGTTTAGGAATTAATTGGTTTCATTGGTTAATGGTTTAATTAATTCATTGTTGATGTTGTTACTGCTTGCATTCATTGGATTAGCTGGCTGCAGTTTTTATTGACTTGATTTAGGTATGCTAATGCAGTGTTTAATAATGGGCAAATAATCTATTATCCATATCTGGATAATAGTAATTTTGCACATTATTGTACTGTATGTGTTGGGGCGGAGGGGGGTCGTGTATTGATGTTTGTTAATTCTTTTTTTAATATACATTTTAATTATAGTGTAGATGTGCAGGGGGTCTCCGGAGCTGACCCGCGTTGGTTTCAGGTCCGAGGACCCCCTACTTCAGGAGATACATGCCCCATTATGGGGTGCCGGTATCCCCTGCACTTTCAAGCGTCCGCGTCACGCGGGACATTGAAATTCTGCAGGGGATACCGGCGCCCCATAACGGGGCCTGTATCTCCTGAAGTAGGGGGTCCTCGGACCTGAAACCAACGCTGTTCAGCTCCGGAGACCCCCTGCTCATGTACACTATAATTAAAATGTATTTATTTATTGTACGATCGCCTGTAACATGCAAATGTTACAAGCGGCTTTTTTTTTATATCAGCTAGCGTACGTAAAGGTTAAGAATGCTAGCAGGGGGGAAATACATTGCACGCATGATAAGCCAGTTTTGGGCACGTCCGATATAAAATGGGCTGAGGGCCTTAGTGAATCGCGCCGCCGGCTTCATTTTTTATCGGACGTGCTAATTTTTTTTCAGGCCGGTGCGAAAGCTCGGAGCTTAGTGCATAGCTCCCTGTATGTGTTACCATGTTACCACTCCATGTGTTGCAAGCCCTTCTGGCAGAGAAAGTGTTAATGAAACATACAGTACAATGAATATATAGGCCAACCAAAACACATAATGTAACGTGAGAATAGTATTGTCCAGAGCTCTCCCAGAAATGGCCTTCACACACCCCCAGTCATAGACAAGAATCTGAGGGCAGAGAGCTGAGGCTTCGCACACTTGTTCTCTGCAGTTATCTGCTAGGATGGATTGTGAGAAATGAGATGAAAGGGCAGATAATGAGGAGGATTCCTCCAAGGCATTTTAAATATTAAATAGACATTCACAGAGACAGGCACGCCATTACCTAGTTCTTTCAAGTATTCAGTATCCAGCTTGCCTGCTGCATTGCCTTGAACGTACTTTGCTCGCCGCCCAAAATGGAAACACATGCGAAAAAACAATATATGAGATAAGCAATCAACTATAAACAAATATATTTGCTTCTATGTGTAGGGCATTTAAAGAGTCCCCTTTCTGTCCCTGCATATGGGGCTTTTCCTTGCGTAGAATGGCCTGTGCTTATCATTGTACAGCACAATGCTATGAACATGTGTGCGAGTTACAATGAGACGGATATGTCTATCTTTGCAACACTTAGAAATGGGTTTCCATACCAGATGGTCCTTCTAAGCGGGAGATTGACTAATGTCTGTTGTGGGGGGTAACACACCCGATCAGGCGTTAACAGCCATTGGTTTAAGTGACAGTTAATGCAAAATACGGCACGTTCACTTGCAATGGGCCTTAGTAATCATTCCCCCCTCCCCCCTGTGTATTGCACAGGACTGCTTTAGTAATAACCTCCCACACCTGTGTATTGCACAGGTATTTCTTAGTAATAATCCCCCCTGTGTATTGCACAGGAATGCCTTAATAATAATTCCCCCCGCACTCCTGTGTATTGCACAGGAATTCCTAGTTAGTAATAATCCCCCCCCCTCCCCTGTGTATTGCTCAGGGAGGCCTTAGTAATAATCCCCCCCCTCCCCTGTGTATTGCTCAGGGAGGCCTTAGTAATAATCCCCCCCCCTCCCCTGTGTATTGCTCAGGGAGGCCTTAGTAATAATCCCCCCCCTCCCCTGTGTATTGCTCAGGGAGGCCTTAGTAATAATCCCCCCCCTCCCCTGTGTATTGCTCAGGGAGGCCTTAGTAATAATATCCACCTCGCCACCGCGCTGTGTATTGCCTCGAGGCCTTAGTAATAATATCCCCCCTCCCCTACGTGTATGCACAGTGTAATCCTGCCATAGTAATAATCCCCCGCCCTGTATATTGCCACAGAATGCTCTAGTAATAATCCCCCCTGTGTATTGCGACAGGAATGCCTTAATAATCCTTCCCCACGACCTCCTGTGTATTGCACAGGAATTCCTAGTTAGTAATAATTCCCCCCCCATCCCTGTGTATTGCCTCAGGGAGGCCTTAGTAATAATCCCCCCCCCTCCCTGTGTATTGCTCAGGGAGGCCTAGTAATAATCCACCTCCCCCCCTCCTCCTGTGTATTGCTCAGAGAGGGCCTTAGTAATAATCCCCCCCTCCTGTGTATTGCTCAGGGAGGCCTTATAATAATCCCCCCCCCCTCCCCTGTGTATTGCTCAGGGAGGCCTTCAGTATAATCCCCCCCCCTCCCTCGTGTTATTGCTTCAGGGAGGCCTTAGTAATAATAATCCCCCCTCCCCACCCCTGTGTATTGCACAGGAATTCCTTAGTAATAATCCCCCTCCTCTATGTATTGCACAGTACAGCCATAGTAATAATCCCCCCCGTATATTGCACAGGAATGCCTTAGTAATAACTCCCCCCGTATATTGCACAGGAATGTTTTATTAATCACCCCCCCCCTCCCACCCCAGAAAAAATCACTTCCGAGATGAGGCTGGAAGACATGTTCTGAACGCACAGTAGGAATATTAGGTATATGACTTTAGGGATAACTGTACAATCCGCCTCAGGGGGGGGGCGATTTGAAGTGCCAGGGGTGGGGCGCCAATTTGCGTGGCAGGGGGCGGTGTCGCGTTTGAAGTGGCAGTGGGGGGTGCGCGATATTGAAAGTGCAGGGGGGGGGTGGGGAGCATTGTGATGTGCAGGGGGGGTGATTTGAGTATTGAGTCAGGGGTGCGATTTCAGTGCGGCAGATGAGAGGGGATTGGAGGTCTTAGGGGGGGTGATTGGAGGTCTAGGGGGTGATGGAGTGAGGGGGGGGGTGATTGGAGGTGTGGTCAGGGGGGTGATTGGAAGTGCAAGGGGGGGGTGATTTGACGTTCTGAGAGGTGGATGATTGGAGGTCTAGGGGGGGTGATTTGAGGTTCTAGGGGGGTGATGGAGGTATAGGGTGAGGGGGCGGTGTGATTGGTAGGTCAGGGTGATTGGAAGGTGGGTGTCAGGAGGAGTGGATTGAGGTGCGGGGGTATTTAGTGTGCAGGGGTTGATTTGAAGTGCAAGGGGGGGTGTGATTTTATTTGAAGTGCAGGGGGTGTATTGTAAGTGCAGGGGTTGTTGGTGTAGGTTTAGGGGGTGATTGGAGGTGCTAAGGGGGGGGTGATTGGGTTGCAGGGGTGTTTGGAGGGCATGGGGGTGATTGGAGTAGGGGGGTGATGGAGGTGCAGCGTGAGGGGCGTGCATGGGGGGTTGGAGTGCAGAGGGGGTGATTAGGAGGTTGCATGGGGGGTGATTGAGTGGCAGGGGTGGTGATTTGGGGTGCAGGCGGGTGAATGGGGTGCGTGGGAGGGAGGAGTGCGGCGGGTGATTGGAGGTGCAGGGGTGATTGGAGGTGCAGGGGGGGTGACATTGGAGGTGCAGGGGTGATTGGAGGTGGCAGATGGGGTTGATTGTAGGTGCAGGGGGGTGTATTGGAGGTGTCAGGGGGGTGATTGGAGGTGCAGGTGGGTTTGATTGGAGGTCTAGGGTGCATTTTGAAGAGTGCAGGGGGGTTATTGGAGGTGCAGGGGGGTGATTTGAAGTGCGGGGGGGTGATTTGAAGTGCAGATGAGGGTGATTGGAGTTCTCGGGGGGGTGATTGGAGTTTTCTGGAGGTGGTGGATTGAGGTCTAGGGGGGGGTGATTGGAGGGTGCAGGGGGGGTGATTGGAGGTGCAGGGGGGATCATTGAGGTGCAGGGTGGGTGATTGGAGTTCTAGGGGGGTCATTGAGGTGGCATGAGGGGGGGTGATTGGAGGTGCAGGGTGGTGATTGTGAGGTGAAGGTGGGTGATTGGAGGGCAGGGTGCTGATGGAGGTGCTAGGAGGTGGGGATTGGAGCTAGGGGGGGTGATGATTGGAGGTGCAGGGGGTGATTGGAGGTGCAGGGGGGGGAGTCATTGGAGGTGCAGGGTGGGTGATTGGAGGTCTAGGGGGGTCATTGGAGGTGCAGGGGGGGTGATTGGAGGTGCAGGAGAGGGGTGATGGAAGTGAAGGGGTGATTGAGGTGGTCAGGGGGTGGGTGATTGGGGTCTGAGGGGTGTCATTGGGGGTGCAGGGGGGGGTGGTGATTGGAGGTGCAGGGGGGTCATTGGAGGTGCAGGGGTGATTGGAGGTCTAGGGGGGTGATTGTTGGTGCAGGGGGGTCATTGGAGGTCCAGGGGGGTTAATTGGAGGTGTCAGGGGGGGGGTGATTGGAGGTGCAGGGGGTGTTTGATCGTGAAGGGGTGATTGAGTCAGGTGGGTGAGTGAAGTGCATGATGGAGGGGTGATGGAGGTGCAGGGGAGGGTCATGGAGGTCTAGGGGGGTGATTGGAGTTCTAGGGGGTGATTGAGGTCTCGGGGGGTCCTTGGAGGTGCTCGCTGTGATTGGAGGTCTAGGGGGGTATTGGAGGTGCAGGGGGTGATTGGAGATGCAGGGGGGTCATTGGAGGTGCAGAGGGAGGTTGATTGGAGGTCTAGGGGTTATTGGAGGTGGCACGGGGTGATTGGAGGTGGGTCAGGCGGGGTGAATTGGAGGTGCAGGGGGGGGTGATGAGGTGCAGGGGGGGGTGATTGAGGTGCAGGGGGGGGATTGGAGGTGGCAGGGGGGTGGTGAGGTTGAGGTGGTGATTGGAGGTGCAGGGTGGGTGATTGGAGGTGCAGGGGGGGTGATTGGAGGTGCAGGGGGTGATTGGAGGTCTAGGGGGTCATTGGAGGTGCTGGGGGACATTGGAGGTGCAGGTGGGGTTTGATGAAGGTGAAGGTGTGATGGAGGTGCAGGGGGGGGGGTGATTGAGGTGCAGGGGGGGTTATTGGAGGTGCAGGGTGTGATTTGAGGTGCAGGGGGTGATTGGAGGTCTAGGGGGTGATTGGAGGTAAAGGGGGGTCATTGGAGGTGCAGGGGGGGTGATTGGAGGTGCAGGGAGGTAATTCGAGGTCTAGGGGGGTGGGCATGAGATGGCAGGGGGGTCATTGGAGGTGCAGGGAGGATGATTGGAGGTGCAAGGGGGAGGAATGATGTGAGGTGGCAGGGGAGGAGTGTGTGAGGCATCAGGGGGGAGAATGATGTGAGGTGCACGGGGAGATGTGATGTGAGGTGCACGGGGAGAAGGATGTGGAGGTGCAGGGGGTGGGATGTGTGTGGTGTGCAAAGGGGTATTGTTGTGTGGATGTGGGGGTGAGTATTATGTGTGTGGGTGAGGGGGAGAGATGGGGTATGAAAGATAGATGGGGAGTATCGCAAAGGGTTGATAGTGAGGGGTTCTGGGGGAGATGGGTATAGGAGGATGAGGATGATGATGATGATGATGATGATGATATGATGATGATGATGATGATGATGATGATGATGATGATGAGGATGATGATGATGAGATGATGATGATGATTATTTTACCCGTGCGGCCAAATTTTTTTTCCTTGGAGCAGTTCGGCCTCTTCTCGCTTTAAAGTGGTGCAGGCCTGTCTGACATGATGTTTACGGTGTGCAAATGTGCTTCACAATTATGGCTATTTATAACGTTTATCTCCCTAGTCCAATATACTCACATAGCATATAATTATTGTTAGTTATGTCTGCAATTTATTTGAAAGTAACCGAAAGTAATTGCCGCTCTTATTTTTCTATTGTACGCTGTTTTTATTCTGACAATATTAGTAATTAGGTTAATGACTGTCAGCGCTCTGAGCAGTACTGAATTGGCATGGCGTAATGCAAAGTCTGCCATTAGTATCAGAGACAGGTGTCATGCAGGGGCCAAAGGAAGATCTGGTCTTTGCCCACAATGCAACATGTTAACATCAATTAAGCAAATGTTAGTCAACAGTTTAGTGGTCCCTCTCATTAAGTGTCTTTCCTAAACATTATGTAGGTCATTGGATGAACATAAGATCAAGCACGTAATCATCAGTCATTGTAATAACATTGGTAAAACTGCTGCCTGTGTGTGGTATACGAGCTTCACCACTACAGGGTCATGAATCAAGGGCATTTTGGAGCGAACCTGGGCATTTTCCCTCGCACCTATTATTCAAAGAATTGTGTTCCAATTTTGCCACCCTCTGCCACTAGCTTGCACCTTGCAGAGTGTCAATAGGCGGGGTTACATGGTGCACAGGTTCTAATAAAAATGTATCACTTCTGCGTCTCGTTGCGCCCCTAGGGTTGCCAGGGGTCCAGTATTGAACCGGACCGTCCTTATTTAGACACTCTGTCTAGTAAAATGAGAGGTAATACTGGACATGTATGTGTCCAGTATTACCTCTCTGGACTTAGTGACCTGTCCGGGGGCTGAGGGTTTCCCTGAGCAGGGAGAGAGCAGGGCTGTTGCAAGGGGGCTGGCAGTGTCGTCCTATCCTGATTGGATGTATTCCCTGCAGTAGCCAATCAGGAGTAGTTCAGGAGCCTGGGTAGGCACAAGAGAGGAGGAAATCTGCATGTA